>JAGDQP010009889.1:32106-57512 GCA_022664845.1 Lepisma saccharinum
AAAAAAAAAAAATCAGAAAATTCCACGAATAAAAAAAAATATTTTAATACAGTTAATGTAACTCATGGTACTTTGATATAACTAATGTTTCTCTGTAGTTATAGATATAAAATTAGCTCTATTTCTATGTAGGCTGAAGCTGAATGTCAGCAGTTTTTGCTTATTTAACAGTCAGTCGCAGTAGCCGCATTGGGTATTAATTAATATTGCAGTTTTTTCTTATACACGTGCTGTTTTAAGAAATATGAAAGAAGGATTGAACTTAGGGAAAGTCCCGAATTACGTTCAATACGTACGTACATTGGTTACGGCGTAAAATAATTCGGATATTCTCCGAAATCTGTTTGTCTCAATGTGATTGTGAACTCGGTTTCGTGAAACCTACATCGTTCTCATTTGCCGCTGAACATGGGCAAGTCAAACATGGGAACACTTTACTCTAGGATGGCTACAATTTTTCGAAAAAGTTTGTTCAGCCTAGAGAGTTCAGCTTTTCAGAGAAGAAGTTCATAACCATATCTCTGCAATTTTATTTTATTTTTCTTCCATTGTTGAAATCGCTTGATTGTTGTTGTGTAAAAGAAAAAAAAATCGGTGCGAATTGAACCTCAAAATTGTTATGAACTTTCTGCTCTGTAAGTTTGAACTCTTAAGCCGTGAATTTGTAGGAGCAGCATTACAATTTCGTGCAACGAAAAAATACATGACAGACGCGCGGTGATAGTGCTGCCATCTATCGAGAGAGATCATTCCTTTGTACTAACCTTAAGTTTTAGAGAGTGACTCATCTACTGACTGTAACAGTAGTTGGGATCTGTTTGTAGGAAATGTCATATTCTTTATATTATTTCAGGCTAATTAACAGGGTGTTCCCGGTGAATCTGCTGCTTTGTAATCGAAAGGTCCGGCCCTTATCCCCACCACGAGAGAGAGATGATTCGCAGTCTACTTTCATTTATAAGTGTAGTTCTCATCATCAATTGATAGAAGCAATGGGAAACTACGAGTAGTTCACGTGACTCAGTCTCCCACTGACAAATTTCTTTAATTTATGGTTTATCATATCTTCTCTCTCTCTCTCTCTCTCTCTCTCTGCATGTGCGTGTGTGTGTGTGAGAGAGAGAGAGAGAATGAAAGTGATAGTAAGTGTTCGTTGAATGTGAGAGAGGGAAGGCGTAAACTGAACGAAAGGGGAAAAGTACAAAAAGCAGTATTTGCAGGATTATTTGGGCTCTTTCCCGCTATTTTGAAAATTCCACAAAACTCGGATAGATGATTTCATAAAATGTACCTCCGGGATCTTTGGCCAATTGGACTTTTTATCATTTTCCTAGTAAAAATTTTTATCTTGCTTCAGTGCTATGTATTTCACAGTCGAACAAACATTCCTGTATCATCATTCCATTGCTGGTAAAAGTGTCATGTGATTTTTTCATTCCAAACGCTGTTCCAAGTAGAGTACGTACCTTTCCGCGTGTTACGTTTTCACATCACAATTCGTCTCAAATCTAAGAATGCGTTTATGATAACACCTATAATTAAGGTTCACTAAGTCTAAACACACACACACACACACACAAAGATTTTATCTGCTTAATTCCTCATGTCTCCTTGAAAAATATCAAGACTAAGAAATAAGAGGAAATTTTCTTATCAAAGTTACTTGTTTGATTATCTTTTGGGTGTTGTGTAAAGACAGTTACACCTTAACAGGTAGATAGATATCAGCGACAAAAATTTCTAGCGTTTCCTGTTGTAAAACGTTTTCCATGTAGTAATAATATTTGTGCGATATCTGATCACACTCATAAGTCACGAGTGAGTCATGCCGTTAGTCAGTAATCCTTCGTTGTTATTGATCAACGATGTGTGTATGTGGATTATCAATCATCCTTACTAGGAAGGTATTTTTTCCCGCGAATGTGGATTTTGATAAAATTATATAATACACGTACACTAGGAGCCAATATAACGACAGACACGATGTTATTCTCTGCGAAATAACATTATATTTATAATTGATTGATTGAATTGTTATTAACGTCCTGGTAAGCTTTTAAGGACGGGACCTACAGTTTTTGGTAAAGTAAGCTACGAACCACTCCGTTCCATGGACCCCAGCGGAAACTGAACCCCTAACCATAAAGTGAGTGTGCTAACCTCTCGGCCACTTCGAGGTTATTACAATATATATATATATATATAGAACTAGGACTATATAAAATGTAAATTAATAAAGTCAAGTAAAGTTCTAAGGTATCCATTTATTTTGAAAACACCTGTTGGAGAGAAAGTCAATAGGTACTGTATGATCTGAATTTCCTACTGGATTCACTACTTACTGGTAAAACTGGAAGAAGGGACTTCTGAAATAGAAACATTTCTCGTGCATTTTGTAACACTCAAAAAGATGCTAATAGTCTTCCTAGAAGGTCAGAAACAGGCCTTCCCACTTTTCTGGCGGATTTCGGTTCTGCTATATCATAGAGCTATCGTTGTAGACAGTAATAGATTATCTTATACCACAATATAGAAGAGGCTTTGAAGAAATTTCCAATGTTTGTCTTAAACAATGGCTTTTCCTTTCATGATAGCATCTGTACGCATAGCTCAAAACAGCAAACTTGTGGAAAAGTCTAGTTTCTGAGATAATTGATTCATTCTAGTCTTAGCTGGGAAATCTAGTTTAAGCAAACATAAATTAACTATAATATTTATTACATAATCGAATAATAGCAAAAGATTCATCGCCTTATATGCAACGTTCAGAAAGAAGTCAGTCCGACTAACTCCAATTTTGGTAAGTTTGATGCTACTATATTTACAGGACATCACAATACTCATATTTTTTAATGATCTAAAATAGATCGTTAACTCCTTACTTGAATAACATGTAGACAGAGTGCAATATATTCTTTATTTTTTTGCATACCATAGAAGTAAATGGGTATCTTTAAGTTGAACCTTGAATATCTCACTTTAATTCAAAATGAAGATGATCGAGCTGACCTCTGACCGCTTCATTTCATAATTGATAATGCTGTTCCTTTAAACATTTACAAATCCAACGTTCGTATAAGATAATTTGAAATAAACTAACAATAGAATTAATTGCCTGGACATCTGGTTGATTGACATATATTTTCCATGTTGTGAATCTTTACAAATTCTGAATTTTAAATTGACAAGAATGTCTATGAGTCTAGTAAATTTTGGAGTCATTTATACCAGACGACGAAAGTATTGATAATGATACGAGCTGTTCAGGATAGGTTCAGGAGATTCCTGATCGAAAAAAATGTTACACTATTGTTAACCTGAGTGTGTTCAACTCTTTATACTACTAATTAAGGATATACTTAACGAAACAGAGATTTCATTACATTAAGTCAATTTAGGGTCAGTTCTACAATCGACCGCTAAGCATCTAGTCAGCGCTAAGTTGAGGCCAAGTCTGATTTTGGCCAATGAGAGTACACAGAATGAGAGTTGGCCTCAACTTAGCGCTGACTAGAAGTTTAGCGGTCGATTGTAGAACTGACCCTTAGGATATTATAACATCAACTGAATTTAAAGTGAATATCATTGAAAACTAGAAGATTACCTAGCCGAGCCTAATCTCACATTCTAACGTGCTGTTGATTTAGTGGAACAGGTAAAATTCAAAAATAAATGTTTGATAATAGCATTCGACAGGGTTGGAGGAAACTCAGTCACACAATTTTGGAACAGGAACCATCATTAACACTATCCTTCCGGTGGGTCAGAATATAGATTTCGCAAACAAAACCTTACAATTCGTGCTTGATGATGGAACACGGTTTTTATAAATATCCATTCTCCGACAGATGGCGCTGATGATAGCGACGAAGATACATTTTACGATTAGCTAGAAAATGTTGTTTGACCGATTACCGAAGTATAACACGAACATTGTTTGGGGGATTTCAACGCAAAGGTAGATAGGAAAAAGCAAATTAAGGCTTCACGAAGTCATCAACAACAGTGGCGTAAGACCTTTGCAATTTCGAAAAATCTAATTGTAAAGAGCACGTAGCTTGAATATAAAGTAAAACACAAATACACATAGATATCTCGAGATAGCGAAACACACAACCAGATCGATTATATTTTAGTAGATTAACGAAAGCATAATAAACGTTAGGGTTTACACAGAAGCGGAAGGTGACACCGACTTTCAATTAGTGACCACAAAAGTGAAGACAGAGTTGTGCGTCGCGAGCATAGAAAGCAAAAGATCGAAACAACTGAAATCCGAAGTTAAAGATTATTAGCAGATTACCAACTCGAAATCTAAAATAAGTTTCAAATCTTAGAGGGGTTAGGTAATAATAAAGCTAATTTTAAAAACAAAACTAATGTGGACAAGATGTGGGAGGCAAGTTACGACACAGTGAAGAGCCCAGGGATAGAACGTGTATGTCAGAAGAACCAGAAGGAAACAAACCTTGGTTTACTGAAAAATGCATTGTCCCCACTATTCTTTAACTTTGGATTAGTATATCCGGTTCTAAAAAGGAAGGAGTTTAAAACGGGACTAACATTGATTGGCTTGAACCAGCTGTTCGTATACACAGATGACGTAGATTTAATAAACTGCAGATGCACTACAAAGAAACACGGATGTTTTAGTAGAAGTTTACGGTGAGATAAGCCTACAAGTAAACGTAGAGAAATCAAAATACGTGATAAGAAGCTGAACCACACAGAATGGAGGAAATAGGGACATAATAATTAGGAATGAGATCATTGAGAAAGTAAACAAATTTAAATATTTGGGAGCATATGTAACTTGTAGAAACGAGGTCACGGAAGAAATAAAAAACCGATTAGTATCGGACAACGCAGTTTCTATTCAGTTCAGAAGCTCTTAACCTTGCGATTGATATCTAGAAAGCTGAAATTGAAAATATACAGAACAGTTGTCTTGCCGGTAACTTTATGATTACGAAACCTGTAGTAAAAATCTGGCAGTTGAACATAAACTACGTGTGTTTGAAAATAAGGTTTTGAGAAAGTTATACGGGCCAAAACGGGACGATATGACCGGAAGATGACGGAGACTGGATAACAAAGAATCCATGAACTGTGCGACACACCCGATGTTGTACACTAAATTCAAAGAGTGGAATTCCGCTCGATTTGAGCGGAATATTTTATCTTTTGAGAGCAGAAAGAGGGACCACTCTTATATAGAGTGAACTTGTATCGAAGAAAAGATGACAAATTTCCGCTCGAAAAAAAAAATGGAGTTTGTGGAAATTCACCTCGATGGGAACGTAGACATAATTTTTTTTTTTTTTTGTGCGTGTGAATTTCCATCTATTCAGATAAGTTTTCATCTTTTGAACATGATAACGCAATAAATGTTGAAAATGTAAAAAAAAAAAAAAAAAAAAAGTGCACATCTTACTTCTGACATCTTCTGGTACAATTTTGTCACTGAGAAAAGTTTCAGTTTTTTTGTTGTCATTTTTAAGTAAACACAACGCGATAAATTTCAGAGTATAGCTTCATATTTCGGTAACCTTCGCAGTAACAAATGGTGAAGAATAAACTTGTCTGGTAGCCATGATGCATTGTTAATCTCTCTAAAAAGATTAGAAATAAACCACTCCAAAAAGATGAGTAATCGTTCTTTCAAGTTTGCAGAATAAATTACATCCAACAGCATTGGAATTCCATCTAGAAAGATTACATTTTTCATCCAAAGCGAGAACGTTTCGCTGAAAAACAACTATTTTCGATTGAAAATTCCGCTGTAAAAAGAGTGGTCCCTCTTTCCGCTCTAAGAGGATTGAATGTGTATAAATAAGAAAATCACGACGTCTAGGATGGGCAGGCCATGTAGCTCGGATGGGGTCAAATGAAGATTATATTTCCATATTGGTTGGGAAAAGAACGGAACGTGACCAGGAATAGACCGAAACATCGTTGGGATGACAATATTTGAAGGGATTTTCGAGAAGTAGTGTTCGTGATGAAAACTGGCTTCATCTTGCCCAGGATAGAATCCCATGGCCTTATAATTATCAATCATTAGAAAGTGTCGAATAAACCAACGTAGTGCCTTATGGAAATATAAACTCTAAACAAGATTGGTAACACTGTCAACGGTTATGCTTTTACGAGCTTCTAGTTGTGGGAAGTGAATCTAACTTTTTGGACACCCTGTACTTGTGGCAATTTTGAAAATTGGAACCCAGTGACTCTGGCTAAACACAGGAGTGGATGTGAACAGAAGCAAACCTTTCAAATGAAAGAATATTATGTAAAATTATATTTTTGTTAAATGAATAATGTTAGGTTTTAGGTTAAATGTATTATATATTTCCCTTCACTTCACTCCCTCTATCTGCTAGCTGGACAGCATACTTCCTTTTCAATTATCTTTAATTACTATCTTATATCCATTTATTGAAAAAAATTATATTCAATTATTGATGTATTTAATCATTTATATTTTGTGAATATGTTTATATGTATGTACTCTCTATTTTGTTACCTTTTCCAGGATTGGGAGATTTTTTCTTACTCTGAAATAATTCTTTCTTATTTTGATTAACTTCAGAAGTTCCAGCAAAGTCGTACTTACAAGGAACAGTCGCCAGGTGTCGGAGCCCGATTTTGATGAAAATTCTTATGTAGGTACAGTGCCTAGGTAAACCTTCACAGCCAAAATTGTAGGTGCCGCTGTCAAAAATAAAGACAGGGAAACCCTAGAAAGATGGAACATAGGAAGCAAATAAATCGAATACAGAGTACGGAAAACGACTTCTCTTTTATAAACTGTTACATATATTGAAAGCAAATGGCTATTAATAAGTACTGGACAGGAGATGATACATGCTGGATGGTATGTCGACAATAACCACCATCTTGAAATAGGCCTCATTATATATTTACCTGAAACAAATTCCTGTGTTTGCATTTTTTTAAAGGGTATAATAATAATAATAAAAAGGGTACCCTGTTTTTAATATCTCCTATTGTGTATGTGCCAAGAAAAAGATATTTTTAATATAGAGAGTCTGATTAAATAATTACGTAATTCGAATATTCATCGTTGTGTTGCAGCTTGCAGTAAATATTTTAGCCAGACGAATCGAGCTGTTTTTAGAAATAAAATCTGTTATGTCTTAATATTATTCGGGAAGCTAATTGTTTTATGATATAAGAGTTATGGTTGATCGCTTGATAATTCCCAGATTGAAGAGGGGAAACGTATAAACATCTGCAGAACCAGGAAAACCACGACACAACGTAATGACATCAGATTTAGGCTCTATTATGTTGATACAAATCGATATTCATTTCATATAATTAACAGATAAATGATAATTTTATTTACCACTGTAAGAAATCTATTTTTAGCTCGAAGTTTGAAGCCCTCTAAAAAACGAACAGTCTTTGGCGAAAGAATCGCGCATGAACTCTTTTCTCAGGTATTCGTTTGCCAAGTTGCCCTCTAATGAACTACTAGTAGCTACCGGGTTATCCCATAAGTAATGTTGTATGTGCGATGACCGCTACAATGACGCCATCTCACAAGCAAATAGTGAAGTAGAAGCCACGTGCCATAGCTGAGTTGTATAGGGTACTTGATTATACAACAGTGTGTAGAAGGAGAACAGTCTACTCTATGCTTTGGAACAGTGACCCAGTTCTTTGCCTCCCAAACCGGGGAATTCTTTCAGCGGGGATTCAACAACTGGTTGACAGGAGGCAAAGCGTTGTGGAATCCACGGATACTATTTTCCTGACTAACGGTAGTGTTCCAGATCAGGTGTTATCGTTCTTTTTCTCACATTACTTATAGGATAAGCTGATCATAGAGCCATTGTTACAAACATATAACAAATGAGGCCTGTGTCATTGCTGCATGAGGACCATTTTATAAATTCAATCCAATATGGGATGCTCTTCCATTAAAACTAATAGGTACCATCTTTTTAATTTCTCTTTGAAATATTTTGATTACAGGCAGTCATGTCTCTCAGCGATCACTCTTTCTGAGGCAATGATGAGGAAGGTAGCGGCCAGGGCCTTGATCACAGTACCTTCTTAGCATCTACGTGGTGAAGCTGATGGATACCTTGTAAAACCTATCAGGTGGCCACCAGCGGGGATCAAACCACGTACCTTTTCATTATTTAACCAAAATTTGCATCCTTAATCCATGGAACCCAGGGACTGGGTACAGATAGACAAATAGGTGAAATTTTAAAATCTTAAAATAAACTAAAAGAAAGATCATTGTGCAGCCGTTGAAATAAATTGTTTAAACGAGAAGTTGAAAAATTGCCAGTCAGCAATGCATTACATGAATTAAGAGATGCGAGAATTTAATGACCTAGCATACGAGCATCTTCTGTGCAATAATGATTGTGGTTAATCAACTGTAACCCCGTATCAACAAAACATAACTGGACAACATAACATGATTAACTTATATGTTGACATATTATGTACGATACGATTATTTCTAACAGTCATGAAATTACTACGAAAAGTGTTTACACAATCTTGATTCAATGATCTCTTCAGAGAGCTACTACGTGCCTAATCTTATAGAGATAGATACTTCAAATACGTGAACTTTGCTCCACTTCAAGCTTGTTACTATTCCTTTCCTCAATTATTAATGTGCGATTTTCCTGTTTTGAGAAAAGACAATGTCATATCTACAGCCCTGTTACGAAAACTTACAAGAATTTATCTTGTTGTTGTAAAGTTGAAATAATTCATTGATTTTTTATAATCAGTGAATTATTTTATGAATTCATCGTTACTTATCTTAGGCTGAACTTCATATTAGAGTGACCAGCAAAAAAAAACAATAATTGTTAAAGGAGAAAGTTCAATTATGTTATTACTTTTTTTTTCATACCTGTGTTGCTTTTCACTTATCTGTAACTACGTAAATTGAATTACATTATTCAGTCGCCGTAGTCTAAGGTCAAAAGCATACTTCATTGTTTTGAGCAATCTATTCGAAAGAGAAAATTTGTATACAATAGATTTTTATATCAACTGTTGCAAAGATCAAGTCTGAAGCTGGACGACGGCAATGTTAGACTTTATAATTACATAATTTCTTGTTAGCAACAAGGAAAAGGGACAATGTCCATTTATTTGTTTGAACATTCGCATATTTGAACGCAATAGTTTCTAACTAGAATGACTAAAGTTGGATGAAGGATTTAGCTCTGTGAACTCAGATGTCCGAGAATTAGAATTAGTCTAAAAGTTAAATTTACACAGAAAATAATTAAAGATACATAAATTGTGAATAAATCGTCCATGTTTTCTGTAGTAGTTATTGATCTAAGGAGCAAGTGCTTCAGAACAACCTACAATTAAAGATTTTAATTTGCTATTAGATATATAGAGTTCCTTGAGACGTTATATGTTGATAAGGTATTAACGTAACTCAGTGTTACATTCTGTACAACTGCAATGGTAATAAATATACGCTACGCAAAATGCTAATAAAATGTACGCAAATGTAACGTACAGGTATATCCTGAGAAAATATATCCGTTGCTATATCTGTTTCTAAGGAAATTAACGCGAGCCGACCATACTCCTTGTCTTTTCCAACAAGTAGACCATCGATCTCTACGTAACAATACTGGAGTGGTCGACTAGTGTCGAAAAGTAGACGCCAAACCAAACATATAAGCTCGATCGTATACTTTCAATCTAAACCAATATGAAACAAATTTTCAGATCTAAATCAGTTTTTACGGTTGTTATCGCTGTGCGCCCGGTTTTTCGGTTTATGTCTTAGTTCTTAAGTTGTGCACATACCTTACTGTGCCTATAATAATAGTACATGCTGTAATTAATATTTACGCTTTTTTTTTGCAAGGATTAAAACATAAAGCTAAAACCGATCGCACATCGATAACAATCGTAAAAAAAAGGTAGCTAAAACTGAAAATTTAGTCCACATTGGTTCAATCTGGAAGTGGCCAATAGAGGATGAACTGTCCCTTCCGCTTCCTAGCTTCATATATTCATTGAACTTTTAATGATCTCGTATAAATCAGTCCATTATAACTTTATGAGGCAGAGTAATAAATGAAATCAGGTAGAACAGAACAAAGTAAACTGAAATTTCCCTTGACTATTCTTAATTTCACAAGACGAATACCAAATTGGTACATAGACTATGATCGTGGCTTGTGCTACACTTCCAATCCTTTTCTAAGAAATGTTCTCGCTGAGGGACGATATTTTGGGTTCTCGAATATCCGGAGTAATCTAGGACGAGCACTAACTCTACACATATATCAAAGTATTTGAGGAATAAAAAACCTAAAAGACACTGGTGGCAATTGAGCTAAATCTGATTAGTCTTCGCCTGAACAAACAAGACAGTTTTCTGTAGATTTATTCGTTGTATCTTGTGCAAGGACATCACAATGATAATCTTCAATGTTTTAAGGAGGCAATTCTCTATATAAGTTACTTACTATGTTCAAAATAAAGAACTCCTCTGTAGTTTTATACTAGGAAATTAAACTGAAAACTTGGAAATCCAAGGATGTTAGAATTACAGGATAGGCAAAACACATGAATCCGAATGTAGCAACGTCAGTTTGTCGTCTTGGTAATTGGTTCTGAAGAGGTTAATATTTTGGTTTGTTCGCCGAACCGGTTGTTAATCTAAATCTCTTCGATTGATCGTACAGCTAATGGAAGGAAAATAGCTTATTTAATCAATCGCTTCCGGTTGTGAAGTGCAAGATTTGTTTTTCAGCTCGACCCGCAGGGCTGGGCAGCCATTTAGGCAACTTCCGGAGCACACTTTTGAAACACTTCCGGTACTGCACAGAACTTTTCCCTAAACAGAACTTTTGAGTAAACAGTACTTTTGCGTATGCCCACCGCTAACAGGGGGCTGCGACCCCCCGCGGATAACGCCGCCTAGCTCCCTTCGGACGCACCTTCCCCCCTTGCGATACTGGTGGGTTTATATACATCCTAGTTTTTAGTGGCCTCTTTTAAAATTGTAAATCACAACTTTTATTAAATTTCCTTTTGTGTATTTACATTAAAAACGAAAAAAACTTTAATTTTCTTTTAAAAAAATATGTAAAAAGTCGACGCCAGGAGTTGAATTCAGGACCTCTCGATCACCATTCCGACGTCCTGACCACAAGACCAAGCTACAGCTTCCGGGTTGAGCGCTTCTCGCTGTTACTTATCGTTCATGATAAGCGAGAGTGGGCTATTCCTACCGGAAGTGTTTCCAAGTGAGTTGCAATATGGCTGCCCAGCCCTGCGGGAAGAGCTGATAAAAAAAATCTTGGTTGTGAAGTTGATCATACAGACTCACAGCACCACAAGAATCCGTGATTGGTTTACGTAAAGAATGTGCAGCTAAAGCAACAAATGCTTTTTGGAAAGCTTCTCTGGCCCTACAATTTCATTTCAGAGATATGAAAGAAATAGGGGTGATGCCCAGATTTAGACAATGTAAAGTTTTTGGAAGATCTTGCCTTGACGACTATCACAGTTCTCCTTTCTCTTGGAATCTTTTTCTTTTAATTTTATTTATGGCCATTAGGCATCTAAGGCTCAGGCCAACCCTTCTCTTGGAAAACAGGACACCACCATTGTTCACTGCCAGACATTTCCGATGATAACAACGCTAACCCTTTTACTGTTGTACCGATCTATTGAAATTTGAATTTATTTGTGGCTTTTTGGCATCCTTGACTCAAGCCCCGCTCTGTTGGATTGGCGTATAGGAAAACTCTTATGATTTGGTATATATATATATATATATATATATTAGTTGTTTGCAAGGTCTCTGTGTGCTAAAATTAATCAGTAGACAAGTTACCGAAGTAAAAGCACGTTCTTTTCCTGTAGTGTTCATATATTTGAAGGAACAATAAAAGACAAAATGTTTTTCTCATCCATTGATTGGAAGTATAAAATTGGTATTGGTTATTTCGTCAGTTTTATTTTGCATGAGGTTATTTGTGCAATTTTCGAAGAGAGGGGGGACGAATTACTAAGACATGCAGAATGTCTTATTTCAGGTGAGTTAATATCCCAGGCTATAGGGGCGTACGTTGGTAAACAGAACCAAAAAGGATTTCTGTATAGGGGAAATCTAACCATTCCTCATCATGCTTTGTACAGTTGCAGTTAGCAGTTTCCTCTAGCTGACGTAGCTGTTTTTCCCACTAGCGATATCTCTAGATTGTGTAATATAATTTTGTGAAATGTTGACCAGAAATTGCGGATCAAATTACAATATTCGCCCGAAAATAATGCTTTTTGTGATTACTGCAAAGGAATATTGGTTTGGTCACTGCACACATTGTGTATCACTGCTTTCTAAAAATCTTCTATTTACCATAACAGAGAGGTAATAGTTAACAGCATAAAATCAAGTTACGTCGAAAGGTGGGTTGTAAAAATTATATAAGTATTAAAATTCTTATACGGGTGCGAACAGTAACGAATTATCGATTTATGTAACTCTCGGTAATACGCACATTGGCTCTTTGCACATATGTTTTACCACAAGGGCGTGTACACGTAGATTCATACATATAGAGAGCACTAGCAGATGAACAAGTTCGATCACTGATGTTTAATTTACGGAATATGATAATCTAATATTAAAAATGGACTAATTAGCAAGTTTCCTAGTGTTTCATATTGATTTCATAATACAATATATATTCTTGTATTTTACGCAAAAGGAGTAAATGGTATATAAAATACATCACAAATGAAATATGGCTATTCTCTCCGCTCGTATAAGGGTCTTTTGCTCATAATGAATAAAAATCGCATTTACCCTCTTCCTAGGTAACTAGCTTATGCTTTCATGTACAGGTACTCTTCTTAATACATTGAAAAGGAGCTTATAAAGAACATTACAACTTGTGCAGTGAATAAAACGGAGACTGTTTAACAACACTCACACTGAACATTGATTCTGGGCGAATATTGTAATTAGATTAATATTCTCAGCCCAACATTTCACTAAAATTACAGTCCACAATCTACAGTAGATATTCCAATAGTCGTGAAAGTACCTACATCGATCGCTTGTACTATATATAGTACTATAAGTCTGTAATTGTACAAAGTATTAAATAAACCTCATGCAATGTAAAACTCACCTAATAACAAGTTCGGATTTTCTACCACCAACCAGTGCATATCGTCTTCATAGTTCTTCTTTGAGTGATTGCAAATATCTTGTACAACTTGAATAGTTAGAAGTTATTTTTGGCTTCAGATGATTATTGAAATATTTTTCTTCAAGTTTACGTAACGATAATGAAATATACAAATTTAATAAATATCAAAATTCATAATTTAAAGAGGCCTTCCTTACTTCAGAGAAGCGAAAAGCAAATGGATTGTGTTGTCACATGAAATTACAAGTGACAGTAATAAAAAGTGACGGATTAAATAACAGTAACTGTGATGCGGAACTGCTCCAGTGACTAAATAGTAATTAACTGTGATTTTTAGTAATCACCAGTAACTTCTTCTATATCGCATAGTAACAAACCACAATAATATTGTTACCGGACGTGTAGGAGGAGGTTCCTGGGTCCGTTCTTTAACATGTATAAAGACGTCAACTTTCTGATAATCAACAATGTAAAGGGCATAAACAAAATAATCAGTGTCTTCTGATAATCTTTTTTTAAAAAAAGCAGATATTTCATTCAAGTACCTGACTTACGTCAAACTGTCCAGTGCTTAGTGTATATCTCAGAAGCACACAAAGGACTTGCTTACGTAAATGTTCTTAGAAAAATTGAATTGCAAGAAAGTGATGAAAAAAGTACTTCAAATTGTCAGACATTGTTATTGTCAACTGGGATAACGGAAATCACAAGGATATGTATCTTCCAAATCTGTGCCATTTCTTTTAATCAGTGGTTTTCCCTTTCGTATTTGTTAAAACAATAATATTTTTCCACACTGAAGAACAATGACTTGCTTCTTATAGGATAAATGCAGAATAAGACACTTTCCCAGAAAACAACCCAGAGACCAGAGATAGCAGTGATTAAATATATCTCACCCAGTACTGAAGTTGAGCCAGGTCACAGTTCCGGCATAGTTAGAATCTAATCTCGAGTGTTCCAGCATAAATTTACGAAGGCACTGGCGCAGTAATTCAATATAAAGCGTTTCCGAAATATATTTTGGAAATAAATTTAATCAGAACTGTTAGTGGCATCATGATCTTGTAATCTTATCGAGGCAATTTATATTAACTATAAAATATAATTTATTTGTTTTGTAAAACAATAATTCCCCACAAAGCTACCATTATTAAATATTTAAATTGATATTGGTCACGTGTAATTTAGCAATTGTTATGGCGCTTTTAAATCACATCCTTCATGTTAAATGATCCATTGGTTATCCTTTTTTACAATTGTAAAATTAAGTAAAAATGCATTTTTATAAATTTATGGGTATATCATTGCACGTTCCGCCTACAATATTTTTTTCAACTTCACGACTGATCTCACCCGATTGAAAAATAAAACTATGGATTTACGTAAGTTAACATTTAAGAACAAATGTCAGACTTGGACAAATGAAAATAATAATTAAAAAGCATGTACAGTCTTGTATTCTAAATATGTGCTTTTATTTACATTTTCATATTTAAAAAAAATAATATTCCATTTAACTGCGTAATTAATTCGGCAAGATACAAGTTTTCATCTAATTCCAAGCTCTTGAGTTGGCCTATTAACAAGTAGAAAGGTGCATGACTATTCTGTATGAAACTTTAAACCAAGTATCAATTAAAACTATATTCGATTCTAGGTATATATATAACATAAGGTCCTTGTATATATATTTGCATTTACAGAAGCCATACTTCGTGACCATGCACTCTTGTACTTTAGTAGCCAGCATTAGGTTTTTTCACCTAATTCGATGTTGTTGTTTTTTTCTCCAAATTTTGGAGCTTTTCATTTATTTTTTAGCATATTTCCAGCTTCTGCACACTATCTCAGTGATTGGTGCAACCGACAAATAAGTTATCCTGATTTGTGATTTGTATGCTCTGTTCATCTTCTATCCACGGTTTCCAGTTTCTGAATTATCACGCAAACTGCAATTCAACTGTTAACTATAACTGAGAATGCGCAATGATCAAATTTTGTCGGAATTCCAATGTTGCCAAGCCCAATTAGTAGACGAAAACACACATTCATCAAAGTACAAAAAGTAGTGCTTAAGTAATATTATTGTGCATTATTAGAGATACATTTAAACTTGACTAAGTACAACTCTGATAGAAATAAATCTAACTGTTAAGTGTAGGCTAAGTTAAGTCTGTTTCTTGCAACTAATTCATGAAAGATATTTAATTGATTCTTTGATAGTGACTTGAATTTCAGTACGAGAATACGTACTATTTTTGTAGCTATACTAATTTATTCTCGTCTTTCTCGAAAATTTCCTATAGGAGAAGATAGTCAAGTGAACATGAAACCCATAAATCCCTTGACATGTTCTTCTCAAACAGAAGAATAAATGAAGATAATAAAAAACACAAATGGTTTTAATCTCATCCAATGATGCTTCTCTGAAACGTTTGTTTATACCTTTCTAAAGATTCTTTAAGTTTCCAGAGGCTCATCTTTGCCGTGCCTATCTTGATATTTGATAATATCACAAAGTAAATACGTATACAGGAATAGAATACAGACAGTTTACCTGCAATACGTTCTGAAGACTTATTAAACTCATGTTCAAATAGTTAGGTACTCCGCCATCCAGAGGTCACCACTGCGCCCTGAACTTTAGGTGGTGCTACATAATGGGTAAAATAAAGGAAAAAAAACTTTAAACTTACGAGAAAAACTTTAGAACTGGCAAGTGTCAAACCTATACGCAACCCATCCTTTCATAGTATGTATTGTAACTATTAAACTATGTAGCCAGAAGTAGAATCTAAAGGGGAAAGAAAAAACTGTGTAAGTTTCAAAATCCATTTATGTAACTGACTGCAATATGTCTCAGTGTCACTAGAAAGCATGCACCGAACATGAGAAAGAAATGTCCTATCTAAAAGCTTAGAAGCATTATTCAGGGATATTAGTGGTGTATTCCGATGTTTTCTTCAATATTAGAATGAACTCAGGCCGCATTGTTGGTGGAACGTTACCATGGGATATTTGTTTCATCTCTATCTACCACAGTTTATCAATTTTTACCAAGAAGAACAATGTTGAAAATATCCGGAAATATTCAACAACTCGACTACACCTGGCAACCCTGGGAAGAAAGGGAAAATCAAATCTCCTCCATATTACTATTTAAATGTAATGAACAATTGACTCTCAGAACTCGCACTTTAAATTTCAGGGTTTCCAGTTGTGAACAAGTTGTTGAGTTTTTCCGCGCATTTTCAACTTTGTTCTTTTTGTTGAAAATGTCATAGTGAGTAAGTATATAGAGATAAATTATCCCAGGATTACTCCGAATCACGATTGCTGTCAGAGTCTATCGTAGTGTTTGTGCAACTTCTCTGCATTATTATATTTTCTTGTTTCGCTCAGTTTCATATAAAGATTATGGCTATTTTCTTACTCATTTATTTTCATTTCAAGTGGCACGTCGTATTCCATTTCATTCTCGTGTCTCAGTGTGTGACCCTCAATCTCACTGAGCAGACTTTTTTTCTTTTTTTTTTTTTTTTTTTTTTGCTTTAGAGGACAAGAAAATTATTTCGTCATTATAGCAAACTCTTAGTAATGATTTCTATTATTTCCACCACCCGCTCAACTAGTTCGATTCCCCGACATGTCCATTTGGCACCTTTGAAGAATATATGTCTAGTGGGAGAAGCAGAATGTATTGTAAACGGTGGTGGTAGTCCTGTTGATTTCTCTCGGTGTCAGACCTTAGAGCAACTTTTACTTTCAGCCCTCCAGCATGTGTTTCGAAACGTGTGTATGTGTTCGAATCGCTTAATTTTCTTTTCTTTTCTTGGCAAAACTTCCTATTATTCCTGTTTCTCCTGTCCTTCCCATTTCAGTCAACCTTCCTATATCTCTGGAATCTGTACCGTAGAGTTGGCTGAATCCATTTCGGCATCTTCGTATACGATCCCAACCTGAAAGTGTATATGATACAGTTTGCAAGTGCTTTTCACAAGCACGAGCATCTATAATAGCCAGTGTTGGGTTAGGTACTTGTATTTTGTACCTAGGTACAGGTACTAGGTACTGACCTTAAATTGTACCTAGGTACAGGTACTAGGTACAAGTTGATAAATATACCTAGGTACAGGTACAGGTACAGGTACTGTTAAATGTACCTAAGGTACGTTTTTAGGTACTTGACCCAGTTACTGCTAAATAGTGCTGGAAATGATATGAAGAACTAAGGGGATGCTGATTGACTAGAATATTACTCCCATATCTTTACTTCTAATAAAAATTATTAGTATTATTATTGAGCAGAATAGGTTCAGCTAAAGTGTGCTGTGTTATCTAAGTATTGTTAATAAATACGGACATTTTCATGCACCATATTGTACATTGATAATAGATACAGGAATCAAAACAATGGATGGCGTCAGAAAAGCAGAAATTTAATTACTAAAATGATAAATCATTAATAGAAATGCCTTTCTTCCACGTAAGTAAATCTTTCACAACGCTTTTAATCTACATATGTTTTACGTATTTTTTCGAAAGGGCATTCGATGCTGAACATGAGCGGCGTTCATTTGTTTCTTGATGCCGTACACAGGGTGGTAACATAATGCACCGACATGCAAATGAACTGTAGAGGTTCAAATATACAATACAACTGATGGTAGAATTGATGCGGCATGCTATCGTCAAAGACTTAAAAATTGTTTCATCTAAATTTGCATATTTCGAAATTTTCCATTGAGTGCGCACGGGATTTCTCAAAGGAAATAGATGATTTGAAGATATTCTCTGAAGAAAAGTCGCAAACGAATTATCGTTACCTGCTGGTAAGTCATTTCGACTCACCTTTACTTCAGAAAATTTCTGAGAACCTCACTTCCTTTGGGGAACCCCTTGGATACTCAGTATTTGAATATGCATTTTTAATAGATGAGGCTTGAAGTCTTTGATGATAACTTGCCGCATCAGCTCGACAATTAATTATATTAGGAAATTTGAAGCAGTAAAGTATATCTTTCAGTAGCCTGTAGCTCCGAAACACAGAGGAATTTCCACCCTGATGATCAATTATTTAAGAAAAGTATTAAAGAAAATTTTAAATTAATTTTTACCTTATTTTTATCTCTTAAAGTTTGTCGGTGCATTATATTACTACTCTGTATAAAGTTTCCAGTGTGTCATAACTTTTGTTTTTTCGTACGTTCTATCAACTAACTGAGAAGATTTAGGTTTCTTTTATTATTTTTAATATTTTGTACATAAGATAGAGATAATGAGACTATCTTCTTGAGTTTGTAAGAATCCACCATTCCTTCTGTTTGAAACTCAAAAAGAGTGCATTCTGTTGTTGTGAATAGTACATTTAAAACTAGAGTTTTGTAGCGTTTCAGATGAGTACCAGTACATTACTTCCGTGAGTGAAATTAGATAACGCAGTAACTTCATAGTAATATTTGGAAATGCATGTTGCGATTTTCGGGATGGTTGTTGATATATCAAATGATGGTTTGCGGTTTCTACGATAACCTTGTGCTGTGGTACATTTAGTTCTAGTCCCTAATATCATCTATTGTAGCTTGGAAGCTGAGCTCACACTTGTGCTATATTATGTACTATATAATAAAGACGGCAGATAATTGTTAATAATCTCTTTTCTAAGAGGCGAGAGAAAACATCCATAGTTTATAAAGGGAGACATGCCTAATACACATAGGTAAGACGTGGAATTCCGAACTCCTTATTTTGAAATTTAAGATGTCTGTGTTCTATTAATAAATAAAAGTAAAATCAATTATAATTCCGGTGGAAATATAGCCTCCTCTAAATTCTATTTTACTGTTCAAATACTTTGTTTCACTAGAAGACTCCATCCCCATGCAACTGAACTATTTCCACTCCCTGTTCCTAGTGTAAAATTTTATTTCTTCCCTTCAAGATGTCTTTTTTTAAATCAAGATAAACTTTTGAAGCAAGATATCTGAAAACTTATATCTTTCACTTTCAATGATTTAAATTCATTTTTGGCCTTTAGGTATCGATGGCTAACGTTGGGTAAACTTTACTTTTATAATATATGGGCCACCCGGCCGGTCGGCTCACGCTCGGATAGAGTAAGGGAAAGGATGCAAGAATAACTTGACTAGGGTCTAGGTTGAAGGTATCATCCCGGCATTTGTAGGTCATACTAGCGACAAAAAACTAAAAATACCTTAGTCAGGATGGTTGGTCACTAGTATCGAACCAAAGACCTCCCGAGTGCGAAAACAACGCTTAACTAACTAAACCATGGCCTCGGTACTTCCAATGTTGTTTATTACATCATTTTTAAAAAAGGGAAAAAATGTTTAACTCCGTGAAGAGCCCAAGTGAACAGAGAAGTGAACACATTATGTGAAGGAAGTTCCCAACATTAAATTAGTTTTTAAAAATGTTCCAGATTTTAGGTAATAAAATATTACGATACAATGATTAGAAAAATAATAATTCTTTTAAAATTTATGTAGCGGCATACCTGCAAAGTTAAACTCATTGAGAACCTAGACAAAATCTTTCAGTTATTCCTCATTTCTTTTCTTTTTTTGTGAAGAAAAAAGGAAATTAATATTCAAACGAGAAAAATACATTAAAAAATAACTAAACAAGTGTAATTCATTTGTGACGAACGGTGAAAACAATGCGTTGCGAAACATCAAAATATAATTCTTTTCGTTCTTAATTTATATTTATTTATGAACCTTACAGCCAGCTATGGGATAAGCCCGTCATATGTCAGAGGGATGGCATCCTTCGGGAAGCACTCTTCTAAGTACAGAGAGGGTTAAGTTAGCGGTCATCACCTTTTGCCTAGGCACTATATCAAGATTAGACTAGTGAAAGTGAGAAAATCTTCAGAGAACCTCGGTCAGTGTAGCCGACAGAAGGATTCGAAGCTGCATCTCCCCCGGTGCCGATCCAAGGTCTCAAAAAATAAAAGTTACCAATACATTAAAAGTAGTCCACGTCTGTGAAGCTCTTGTGATCCACAAAGGGTACTTTATTACTAAAAGAATTACAAAAGAAACATTACATATAACGTCCAAACCCCAGTTAGTTTTGCTGCAGCGTGTCAAGATCTGGCCTTCAGTCAATAAAAAAATAAACGAAGCAGATGATTCAATGGTGTATTAAACATTTAAACATTGTTTCAAAAGTAGAAACTAACCTTATAGGTATTTATGTCTTTTAAATATGGCTGTACCTGCTGCATTCATTCCACGTTCCCTGTCCATAAAGGCTTTAGCTAGATTTTTATTTTCACTCCCGAAATTTTGGAAAAGCTTTTACTTTAAGAGTTCAAAGAAATTGCCAGCGTTGGAGTAAAAAGTTTCCAAGTTTTATACTGACAAATTAAGCATATTTTAGACATGAATCAGTTGTTTATTTTGAGATTGAGAGAGGCAAACAATTTGAAGATTCCTTCAATATGAATGTTACCAACCTAACATAAGAAACTTTTTATAAAACTCAGAAACTCACTCAGAAACGTCTCGTTCGATTATTAGCTGAAGTACCTAAGAAAAGTACCTAATATTTAGGTACTAGGTACATCAAAAGAGTACCTAGTTACAGGTACTAGGTACTGAAACTGAAATGTACCTAGGTACATGCTTTAGGTACGTGTTTTGTACCTAGGTACTGTACCTAGGTACTACCCAACACTGATAATAGCTGTAAACAAAGAAACGAAGCTGTGACAGTTCACATGCAGGACGGCTGCGGTAGTTTCAGATGTCACCCTTTTCGTCTGTTGTGCAAGATATAACAATCCCTTTCATCGTGTTAGGTTTCGTAGTCAAAGAGCCAATCCGTGGTGGCTCACTGGTAGAGCGCTCACCTCTGGAGCGAGAGGTCCTCAGTTCAATGCCGGCTTGCGCTTTATGGATTTTGTGGTGGACAAACACCATGTGCATGGGTTTTCTTGAGGTTCTCCCGTTTCCTCCCACTTTCTTCAGTCCACGAATTATCCCATCCGGCCTGAGGTAAAGTTGTCTAAAGGCCTTAAAAATTAAAGTCAAAATCAAAGAACCAATGTCTCGAAATTATAATTAATCATCAAGCAATTATCACCACCACTCTCGCTCTAGTTAGACACATTTGTTCCACACCGGTACCTCTTGTTAAACTACTGAAACTTCCGCTGTGCGTTGCTCGCAAGTCGCTTACGTAGGACGGTACCATTGAAAAGCACAATGAGTTTCTCTCGTGTCGTTCGCGACTGATCGATCGCCCACGCAGGACAATGCCTAACTCGGTAATTATTTTGACCAACTACAAATGCGATCAGAATCATTAGCGTTGCTGTTTTACAGGGATTCCACCAAGATTTTAAGTTTGGGGGGGGATGTAAAGTCAAAATTAGGAGGGTGGAGTTTTGCACGATTTCTGTCGATGATTTTTTTACCATAAAATTTTTAAAGTTTGCGGGTGTTCTCCAAAATTTGGGGGTGACATCCCCACAGGGGGATCTGGCGGAATCCCTGCTGTTGTAGATCATTTGTTTACAATTTTAGAGAACAGAAATTGCGATTTCACGTGAGTAAGCCTCACGTGCCACTTGAGTACATGACGAATCAAAAGTGTAAGTTGAAATATGTAGAAACAATTTGAAGTGTCTTTCTTTTAAGAAGTATTGTAATACAACTATTAAGAAGCTTGTCTTGCATCACAATTCTCTTTACGTCATCAATTTATCTTCTATGCAAATATCATATATGGCTATTTTAGAAATCTCAGAGAGAGATTGAAAGACTTGATTACGATTTTATCTATATTTCTAGACATGGCCATAAATGTACTTCAACAATGAGTAGTTATTATTAGAAAGGGAATTACGCAAATCATATATTGTCTTCTTTTTATATAAACAAAGATGATGATGTAGTAAGTTATTACGTCTTTTAGTCGCGTATTCCCCCCATTTTTTCATTAAAAAAAAAATTAGTTGCTATCAGAAGACTACAAATTGAACGACTTTTCCGTTTCACTTTTTGATATTAAAGTACTTGAAGATAATGAATTGAGAAAAACAGAAGTGGATGGTCTACGTGCAAAAAGGTTAAACGTTAGAGTGCGTAGAAACGTTGATTTTTAATATCTTTACAATCCGTGACAAGCAATTCTATTTTTGTTCACACGTATCAGGGAAAGTTTTATCTTGAGTTGTACAAATGACCAATCCTCTAAAAATCGAGGCTAAAAATATTAAGACTTATAGTAAAGTATGTGCGCCTAATCCCAATAATTATTTCTAATTTGTAATTTCGTTCTCGCTTAGAGAAAGAATCTAGAAGAAACCCATGTGAATAACTGATTTTAGGACAACAGGACAAGAAGAAATAGTTGACAAAGTGTTGGCATTTGGAACCAATTGTCCTATTTCCGATTAGTAGAGTCCTAAATACGACATCAAAGAAAATTATGTACAAATTTGTAACATAAATTATTAATATATGTGAATTAAAACGACACTGTGAAGAAATGTAATCCCCATATTTCACACAGATATAGTTATAACCCAGATAGAATGTTAGTTTGTATCAAAGTTGTCAGTCGCTTACTTTCTGTTTGTCAAACTTGATATTATGTAACAAGCTACATAAAAGTATGAAATAAACTTTTTGGATCAACATAAGTTTCTTGTTTGAATATCATTGGTTGCTGGTTGTTATAACTGGTCTGGTTCCAGTCCAAGTCAAGCTTGCTGGTATAACCAGCTATTCAAGGAAGCTTGTAAAACTTGAAATCTGCTTGAACTATGTTTTGTTAATATTCCCATAGACCTCATAATAGATAGACTCAGCACGCTTCCCCATTCCTTGCTGCGCTAAAAGTAATGGATTTTTGTTCGGAGCACGTGATTTTGAATTCATCCGCTTGGTAGCTCTGGCATAGAGCTCATAATTGAATATGACGTCTATGCCAGAGCTACCAAGCGGATGAATCAAAATCACGTGCTCTGAACAAAAACCCATTACTTTTAGCGCAGCAAGAAATGGGGAAGCGTGCTAAGTCTATCTATTATGAAGTATATGCTATTCCACTATCGTCCGAGGTGATGAAGTCCCATTGTCTGACACGACTGTTTCACAATCCGTTAGTTCACGCCCCTTTGTACAGTAAAGTCATCTCTTAGTGATCTGAAGAACTAAGGATAAATACAGCTTGAAAAGAGAATTATCATTTTCCAAGCCTTTCAGAAAAAGGAAGAATTCATTGAAATGTTGAAAGCTCATTGAAGGCAGAATTTAACAATTAAAAGTATCACCAAATATCATTACCTAACACAAGCGTAACTAAGGGCATGTTCCTACCCCGCAACAAAGCAGAACGTTTCGCCACAAGTCAACGAACTTCGAAAGTAGGACTTCTTCAACCGAAGGTTGCTCCGCATTGCGGGCTCGTTTGTTACGCCCATGTTACCTACGTAGCAAGCATTTTGTAAGTGTGCAGATAGTTGTTGAACAAGGTCTATTCTAACATTAGTGAACATGATGGCTTATTTAATATTAAAGAGTAAAAAGTATGTGGCTGGACCGGGGATCGAACACGGGACCTTTGGATTACCGTCCCAATGCGCTACCACTGCTACCAGTCGACCCGCTTCCCAACCACACACCTTCCACTCTTCATGTCGATGTTCTCTCTCGAAACCACATGGGTAGTACCACAACTCCTAGTTGTGCTTAGACTTTTCTGTGTCTCACAATGATGACCATCTCACACGGGAGAAATAGTTTCCAAAGTTGAAATGGAGGCAACTCCCGAATTAGTTATCCTCAACTTCCGACAAAACCCATGCACACGGTGTTTGTCCACCACAAAAACGCAGATTAAAGTCCCGGTGCTACTCATACTGACTGAGTTCTTTATTTTTATCAGGTGACTGCCAGTTTCTATCTGTACGAAGACCCTTTTCTGTCCATGGACGAGGGTCGGTCGTCGAGGAATTTCTCATACATGTGACGATCTTCTGCCATAACTCACCCAAAGTAATGGATAAAGCAACGGACAACAAATAAATCAAATAGAAAGTAAATTTCTCTCACTGTTTGTGACGCCATCATGGTCATTACAAGCACGAAACAACTTGTTTCAAGCAAGACACAACCCTGAAGTAACCTTCATATGAAAAGTTCAGTGCTTCAAACCTACTTGTCATTCTTGTTCTGTCAAGACTATTTCAACCTCGATTCTTGTAAACTAGACTGCATGATTCAACGTTGTTTAAACCTTTCTGGCTTGCTTTGCTAATCTTGCGCTAAGTTGGGACATTTGTCAAAGAAAGCTTGATTCAATTTTGAGTTAGGTCAGAATCGCTATGTGGGAAGTATGTTCAAATTGTGATCAGCTAACGCCCGTCCACATATTTCCTGCCGAACGTTGTTCTGATGTATGATGTCACCTGCTGGCCACAATTCACAGTTTGAGATGTGGGCATAGGAATTAGGAGAGCTGCCAGAGCAGTTAGTACAATTATATTATTTCTCCAATAGTCATTCATCCATTCTTTCTTTTTAATATGTGTCTGTTTGTCAAAAGAGTATTTAGCAAACTATTGTTTGAAATTTTATTCAAATTAGTGTCAAGGTGGAAGATAGACTACGAATGTACCTTTGTTGATTTTCCAATAAGGTATTTTGGGAAATCGGTGTAAAATGGTTACGAACTTGTAAACAAAGATTTTTTTTTCAGTCAGGGTTCCTCATTAAGAATAGTATCCTTCAGGCTGTTCAGAATATTGAGTTCGTAAACGAAAGACTATCGTACGTTACGATACGTACTCGATGAGGTAACACGGTTTTATTAAACGTCTATGCTCCGACCGAGGTGGCTACTGATAACGACAAAGATATATTCTACGATGAGCTAGAAAGGTTGTTTGACCGATTACCGAAGTATAATTCGAA
Organism: Lepisma saccharinum; assembly: GCA_022664845.1. Classification (NCBI taxonomy): domain Eukaryota; kingdom Metazoa; phylum Arthropoda; class Insecta; order Zygentoma; family Lepismatidae; genus Lepisma; species Lepisma saccharinum. The sequence continues at coordinate 57,260 of JAGDQP010009889.1, forward strand.
AATTGTGTTGGCTGATTTCAATGTAAAGGTAGGGAGGGAAGAAAAATATAGACCTACTATAGGCAAATAGTCTTCACGAAAAGACCAACAACAATGGAGAAAGACTGATAACTTTCGCGATTTCGAAAAACTTACTGGTAAAGAGCACGTACTTTGAAGACATACACAAATACACATGGGTATCTCCGGACGGCAAAACTCTCAACCAGATCGATCACGTATTAGTAGACAGACGAAGACACACCAACATAAT
>JAGDQP010009890.1:0-10956 GCA_022664845.1 Lepisma saccharinum
ATTGATAATATGGATTTGGTCTGTTACAAGCCGTGCAGTACTTTATTTCGATTTTGTATTTTCCATCCAAGCCAGTCTCTTCAGCTTCGTTCCTTGCCAGTTCATGGCCTCATTATTTCGAAACAAAGTATGTGCTACGTTTTAAGTTCCTATATTGCTGTAATTCCCCATAAAGCACAGGTACATTCTAGGAATATGCTATGAATATCCCCCTGAGAACATTGGAATATCCCATGGATATTCTCAGATATTCTTAGAACATGCGTAGAATATTCTACGAATATCTGAATGTCCGGGATGAGCGCGTATCCCAAGGATATTCCTGGGGATATCCCAAGTACATCCTACGAATATGTGGAGGACAATGTTTCTTTGGGGATATTCTCAGAATATTCCACGAATCTTCCAGAAACTTCAATCTAGAATATTCGTTTAATGTTCTAAAAAGTATATCCTAGGAATATCCTTAATTGATCCCAAATATTCTGGGACATTGTACGCATATTGGGGATCTAAAAAGGATATCCCTGGGATATCCTGTGCTATGTGGGTCCTGGCTGGCTGCTTGTCTTCTTGGTCGAAAGCTTCCTCATTTGTGCGAATGAACTTCTAACAATTCAGCGGTTTTGAGGAATGGAAAGAGCCACCATTAAGGTTCTTGTGACGTCAGAGTGTTGAGAAGTAAGGAAGTTCATGAACCGCCGGGACGTCGATGACAGACAGAGAGTACTTCGATAACTAAAACATCGTTTATCGATTGCTCGCTATATTCAGTTTGAAGTAATCAAGTGTAACTTGGTCCTCTACAACTTGGCCATGTCTTTGATACAAGTCTCTCTCTACACCATAGAGACCTTGGATCGAGCCTGGACTCGATTTCGTCTTAGTTGGCTTGGCTGTGCTGCTCCTGTTGTTGATTGGTGGTAAGTGGAATGGTAGCTATAAAATTGTCAGTATACTTCAGACCCATGATCCATAATCTTAGTTTAAGGTTTTCTCATCCTCGTCTTTAAAAGTAGTAAATATTCTGTTTTATAATCAGCGGGTTTTCCTTCCAATGAGTTTACATTCCCTAAACTTTAAGTCTTTTTCCTCTCAAGAGGTATAAAGTCAAGATGGTGGATATGCATTCCTAAAGGTCCCTTTACACTTTGTTTAATTTCCACTTAAGTCAAAATAGTGGAGATGAAATTTGAAACCTCTCTATTCGCTGGTCTTTAGTATGTTCTGTTAATTGCTTGAGAATTCTCTTGCTCTCTCTCTTTCCCCCACCCTCTATATTTCCTTTTTTTCTCTCTGAGTTTATGAGTAATTCTCGTAGTTCGAAGTCTCCTGTTCGATCCCCGATCCTTACAAGATCGAAAGCAGCGCTTTTAGCTAGTTTACGTAACAACTTGTTTTCATCCCATTCTGGTTCTCAAAGTTCTTCCGCTTCTGTTTCCCCAACTTCATCCCCTTCAGTTTCTCCTTCAAATTAATTAAGTTTTTCCCCTTCTAATTCACTAAGCTCGTCTCCCTCAGTTTCTTGCAAGTCAGTCGAAATGCCGAACGAGAACCAATTCCCCCCCGTTATACCAACCTTGGTAGAACAATTAGCAGAATTAAGACCTATTCCAAAATTATCAGGTATTGACCCGTCTGCTATAGATAATTTCTTTATTGAGTTTGAAAACTTGGCAGATCAACAGAATTGGTCTGCAGAAAAGAAACTTTCAATGTTCTGTTCGTCCTTAGCTGACAAAGCACTCGATTTATACTATGTTCTGTCTCAGTCAGCAAATGCAGCAGAACCATTGACCTACGATTCTCTCAAGCAAAGATTCACTGAATTTTTTAGAGCTGCTAGTAATCCGTATAAGACTGAAGAAGTGTTAAGAAACAGAAAGCAGTCTTTTAATGAACCTACTTATAGTTATGTTTTAAGTAAAGCCAAGCTGGTTAAAACCTACAAGCCTCAAGCTACTAACCAGGATGTTTTGTACCATGTCATAAATGGCTTGCCCTCAGATTTGCTTTCCCACGTCGCTAATAAGAAAATCACGGACATTAAAGAGCTTTTGGCAATTCTACAGAATAGGGACATGAAAAATCACAGTGTATGGCAACGTCAAAAAGAAGAAATATAAGAAATGCAATGTCTTTTAAATCCTGCATCTCAACTTGCACCGACAATTTCTTCCTTCCACGCCCCTCTTTCTTCGCCGTTATTGCCGTTTCATCATTCTCCAGTGCCACTAAATCCGTATTTGTTGCCTCAGACAGCAACAACACAGTCTCATTTTCAAGCGGCAGGTCCTTCTTCGTCAGTTTTTCCTTCTTTCAGTGCTCAAACACCTTCATTTTCTGCGCAAAATCAGTCTTCGCCTCAGTCAAATCAAACAGAGTTAATTTTGAAACTGCAAAACGAAGTACAGCAATTGCGCTCTCAATTGCCGATACAGCATGCTCAACAAGTAAACGAACAACCTCAAGCGGCTTCTTCCATAGATACATTGTGTAGTAAATTGTCTGATCTGGTGTTGCAAATGGAAGCCGGTTCTTCGAATAAACAAATGCCTAAAAGCAATAAGAACAGTAATGACAAGCGTAATAAACATCAAGGTTCCTCAAATAATGGTCCTATCAAATGCTACAAGTGCAGTGGCTTGAATCATATTGCAAAATATTGTTTGGCAAAGACTCAATCCCAGTAACAAAATGGTTCTCCAAATCAGTCGGAAAACTAAAAAGTTCACAGCACAACAGAGACCGGTGTCCTGACCTTGGTTCATCTCAAGGTCTCTAATAGGTTATCCTATGTTGAAGGTTTTATAGGAAAAAGGCCCATTATTTGTAAACAGATTGCTTTATTGTATTTTAAGATTGATGAGAAGGTTTTCAAGCATCCGTTTCGTGTGTGTGAAATGAATAAACAGTATGCTATTCTTGGGTCTGACTTCTTGTTTTTTCAATATTGTAAGGTCGATCTACGAAGAGAAGTCATTAGTATTATGTATGTTGGTCGTCCCCCAGACAGTGTCTTTATAGGTCCATCCAAAGCTTGTTATTCTGTTCCGGAAATTATTCTCATAGCTATTGCTGTACAGGAAAGACCTATGTTTATTTCCACACGGTGGATAAAGATCAAATCTAAGAAACATGCCTATGTACCTGTCAAACTTGTTAATTTCACGAAGAATAATGAAACATTTTTGTTTGAACCTAACAGTGACTTTGTAAAAATTTCTGGTCTTATGGCCCCACCCATAATTTATGACAAGGAAAGTACCAGAATTTTAGTTTACAATCCGACAGATCATCCAGTAATTATAAGTCGTTATACATCTTTGGGTCAACCTAGTGCAGATGAAATTGTTTCTTAATTTCAACATGACCTTACCGCTTCGTTAATGGACATTCCTGACCCGGATTGGATGTGTGCGTCAGAAGAAGATGAAAGGGAAATCCAAAGCCGAATTGAATCTCATTCACAATATTTTGATTCTAAATTGTTTTCTATTAATCCGGACATTACTCCTGATCAAAAAACACAACTTCTAGACCTACTCTCAAAATTTCCGGTCATCACATCGATACAGGAGATGAACAGCCTGTGAATGTTAAGCAATTTCCCTTACCATTGCATCTCAGGGGTCAAATTAAGAAGGAACTTGACCGGCTTTGCATTCAAAAAGTGATTGAAAGATGCCCAGGATCTGAATGGACTAATCCGATCTTTCTCATCAAGAAAAGAGACAAAGCTAAGTACCGCTTATTGGCTGACCTGAGGGCGCTGAACAAAATTACGAAACACAGATCTTATTTTTATCCTCAGATGGACGATATTTTAGCAAACATTTCAGGGAACACATACCTATCTAGTTTTGATGTGAGCGTTTCCTTCTTTAGTGTCCCGCTCACTGGAGATTCTAGGCATAAGACGGATTTCAGCATTGCTTCATGTGGAAAGTATCATTTCAATGTTTGCCCTCAAGGCATCAAGACAAGTCCATCGCAGTTAAACAAGATGATGATGATAATAACCGCAAATATTCCATCGTCAGTTTTGTGTACATATGCGGATGACATTATAGTACACACTAGAGATTTTTCTCAGTCTCTCCAGGTTTTTGAGATTCTCTTTAGACGTATACAATATGCCAATATCAGAATTCAACCACAAAAGTTTTTTTTCTGTACGAAAAAGTTGAAGTTCTGGGAAGAGTTGTTTCTGGGCATTCCATCGAAATCGCTCCAAAAATCCGTTCCGCTATTTTAGAAGTCCAACTGTGTCTTCCTACTTTAAGTCCAGCGTAGCAAGGCATGAAAACCCTATCTATTTATAGGCTAAAGTAATATATAGAACAATTAATATTACAAGATTACACAGGGAAAAATATCGAAATACGAACTGAGTTTCGCACCAGATTTGAAAAACGCAGTTCTTTGGGTCCCGGCCCACTTAAACTCCGAAGGCACTTTTGAATAGACATGCTTAAATTAGCAGTTTGTGTGAAGATGAGAGTGGCTTGTACATTGTGAGCAGCTGTTTATAAATCAAAACACACGTGATTGATTCTAGAGGAGCAATAGTAGCACATTCTAAAATTAGCGCTATGAGCAACGATACGTAGTACTTCAGACAGTAAAAAAGTAATGTGTTTGAAAATCTAGACAAGGTTACAAAATGAGCACTTGCCAGGAAACAAACAAAAAAGGGTTCACAAACAAGAGGGAAGCGTATGTTCAATAAAAGGGTCCATAATCGATATAGTGTTCTCCATCAGGATAATACTTTTTAAATGATCCGAACAGCATCTTAAGATAAGTTATTAGTTCTGATATCGCAACAAAATCTACTTTGGTAATAAAATTTGAGAATGATTCAAACATTCCATTTTTCTTTCAGAAACCACGTTAGATCAAAGTTTAACTTTTTTTTCAACGATTTTGTTTTATTTGAGGCGCTGGATATCGATGTTTGTAAACCTTAGATTCAAATTTAGTCAATTTATTCTGGAAAGTGTCGTTTAAACATGCAAGCTTAACTACCCATTCGTTGTTCTCGAGATAATGACGATAAATGCTTGTCTTATTACTAAGAACAATTCAACTTCCTTTCTTAATTCTCATAGCCTTCTGAAACCTTCGTATGGAATACAAGATGCTGATGATAAGATGCTAATTTCTCGCAGAATAATTTTAACAATCGTGTGCTCGAAGAACCAACACATCACGACACTAATAACAAAGATGGGCGACTCATCTGTTTAGAAACAAGGATCTAGATAACTATGGTATGGGTAACAGCGAGTCTCGTTACTTACACGCATGTGGCTCTTCTTTCCATGTATCCTGTACTTTCTAAGCATGAGATTCGCGCAAAAAATCCAGACATCAGAATAAACAAAAAGGCTACTGTCAGAGGCGTGAGCAGGAGGGACTAAACCTAGTCGATCCCCCCCTCCCCATTGATTACACAGTACTTATGTTGAAAGGTTAATTTTGCTTCTAAATAAATGTTTTGTCATGCCCAACAAGGGCGTAGGCTGGGGAAGGTGCTGAGCCGGTTCGATCCTCCCCATTAGTACTAGCAGAAGAGACGACCAAATTTTACATTAAACTTTAGGGTACAATGTAGGTATGTTGGAGATAAGGTGTTTTTGTACATTGTGAGATATTATTAGTACCCGAGACTTGTTGCACAAGTCTCGGGTAGTTTTTCTGTTTTTCTTCCCAATGTCATTTAAATTCTCACACATCAGGCATGTATTAAGGGATCTGGACCTCTCCTCAAATTTCATTATATTGGAAATTACATATAATTTTAAGCAAAATTTTTAGACATTTCATATATAATTTACATTGAAACGAAATTTGGACTTCTCAAAACTTCTGGACCCTACCCGAAATAAATTCCTGGATAAATGCCTGCCACACATACTTCTCCACTAAAACAAGAACATCTGACAACCGAAAAATATGTAAACAAATGACAAACAAACAAAATTCCATCAAATTAATTTGTTATTGTAAAGAGCTTTGTAAATTCCATCCAGCAAACTTGTCCAATTGTATGCAATAAATTTGATTATGTAAAAAGGTTCGTATTCCATTTAAACTCCCCATTCCAAGTTTCTGGCTACGCCGCTGGAATATTTCACACTGGTAACACCATTAGTACAGTAACACATTTGGAATTGCTCACGTGTCTTCTAATTTATAAGCAGTTGCTCACAATGTAGGAACCAATCTTTTACACAAAATGGTAAATTTAGAATGCGCTGCTGTTGAGCCTCTGAAATAATTGTTCACGTGTGTTTGTATGAACAGTTGAGCACAATGTACACCCTCCATTCCGAAAGAAACCGAACTTTTCAAAACAAATAGTACCACTAGTGCCATCTGTTGTAATATTTTACCGGTAGATGGCGTAGTCCCTCATTGACAACTGGTATAAATGTCATGATATTTGGATGCACGGCAACAAAGTTATTGCGTTTCAACTGTCAGTGTGTTGTGTACATCGGTCGGAAAATGAGTTTCAAACAACGAGCTGCAATTGAGTTTTGTGTTAAACTGGGTAAACCTTTTACTGAAACGCACCAAATGCTACAAAATGCATATGGTGATGAGTGTCTATCCCGTACGCAAGTTTACGAGTGGTTCAGGCGATTCAAATCGGGTAGAGAGACGCTGGATGATGACGAAAGATCAGGCCGTCCCAGAACCGGATTATAGGAAGAAAACATCGAAAAAGTGCGTGAATTCATCAAACATAACAAAAAAGCGTCGGTGAAAGTTATTGAAATGGAATTAGGCATTCCTCAAACAACCGCATACCGCATTTTGACCGAAGTTTTGGGCCTTAAGAAGGTTAATTCGCGGTTTGTACCACACAAACTCACCGAAGACCAAAAAGTTGATCGTATTGCGCATTGCAAAGACATTGTTAAAAGTGCTCGGCAGGATCGAAACTTCTTGAAATCGATTGTAACTGGTGACGAGACGTGGTGTTTTGAATATGAGCCCGAAACAAAGCGGCAAAGTGCTGAATGGAGAGCGCCGGATGAAGGACCACCCAAAAAAAGTCGCTTGGTGAAGTCAAAAGTTAAGGTGATGCTGATTTGTTTTTACGATTCAAAAGGAATTATCCACAAAGAATTTGTTCAGCCCGGCCAGACAGTCACTGGAGAGTTTTACTTGGGCGTCATGAAGCGTTTGCTGGCAAGAATTCGTCGTATTCGGCCCGAATATCGAGAAATCGGCAGTTGGACTCTTTTGGACGATAATGCACCATCACATCGTTCGCGACTTGTAACTGAATTTTTGGTCAAAAATCACATTATTCGTTTGCATCATCCGCCCTATTCACCAGATCTCGCTCCGTGCGATTTCTATCTGTTCCCGAAACTGCATTTGGCGATGAAAGGAAAGTGGCACGCATCGATTGAAGCCATTGAGAAGGCGACGACCGCCGTCCTAAAGACCATCCCAATAAAGGACATGGAGAAGTCGTTTGACAACTTGTTGGAGGGTGCAAATATGTGTATCGATGCAGAAGGGGAATACATTGATTAATAAAAATGATTTGTTCCAAAATGTACATTGTTTTTTTTTTAAACGTTCGGTTTCTTTTGGAATGGAGGGTGTATGACCCCATCTCTTCTTCATACCAAGCGTTAATTTTGTAATGCGACAAAATGCTGCAAACATTTGCAGATAACACTAACATTTGCGGATCTGAACAATATTCACTCACTCATTTGTTTTAAAACGCATCGTATACAAATGAAAAAAAAAAGTAAACATTGATTGAAGTACATTTAACATAACGAACTTGCTTAGGATCTTCAAAAGATAACATTAAAGTCTTATCGTAAAGTGAGCTTCGAAACATTGTTTTCATTAATAGATTTAAGCGGAATCGAACCCGTAACCCACTACCCTGAACTCGAGCACGATACACAGCTCGCTTAGGCCCAGATTGCAATCATTATTTCTCCTCCTTCACACGTACGTTTTAGATTAAAATTATTGTCTTTTCATTTTTCTTTTTCATGAGATATGCGCACGGAAATATTAAGTTGGGAGCATTTTCTTAGATTAATTAGGTGGACTCTTAATTTGACAAATATAAATTATAACGCAGTGTAACTATATTTCTGTTAAAATAAAACGTTACAAATTAGTCTATTTCGGCTGATTTGCATCATAAATGTAAAAGATCTCACCTTATTGTTTATTTAAACCGATGTCAAATCACTGCAACAATGAAATATCTTTGTCACGCCGCATTGTGTTAAAACTAATAAATTTCTTTACTTAAACAACAATGTGCTACCTCACAGCAATCAGCTGGCGCAACATGATTGGTAGTGCATATTACCATTGAAATTTATAAAGAATGCATTCAATGTTGATTAAAAAAGAGTCTTAAAAATGGTATCTATGAGTAAAAATACTTTAACACATGCAGCTGTAATGTTGATGAAATGTATTAATAAGTACTTAGCTTTTTTCTTAAATATGCAATTTGAATAGTTTTACCGTAGTATTCATACCTTTCCGCTCCATGGCCGTCGCCAGGATTTTCACATGGGTAACGTGGGACTGGGCGGCAAAGTCAGGTCATTTCATACCCCTTCTTGGTTTAGTGCTCACAGCGCTTGCGTTCGATGGCTGGTTGTGTTTCAAAATCCGTTGGGGTCCATTGAACACAGTGGTTTAGATTCCACTTTACCAAAAACTGTAGGTCCCGTCCTTAGAAACTTCTAAGCTCGTCTAGGACGAAAATAATATTTCAATTCACATTTCGGGTGGCATCCCAAACTTGATGTCATTTATTTAACTAACTAACTCTATAGCTTATGGAACTCGCAAGTTCATCGCCACAGTAACAAACCTTCCCCATTGGATTCTATCCTGAGCAATATCAAGCCACTTTTCATCACGAACATCTACTTCCCGAACATCTCTTCTAATATTTTCCTCCCAACGACGTCTCGGCCTTCCCAATGGTTTCCTTCCATCCGGCCTTCCAACCAGGATAGAATATAATCTTCGTTTTTCCTCCATCCGAGCTGCATGGCCTGCCCACCTTAGTATTCGCGATTTCATTATTTTTACATCATCTGGTGAATCGTACAGTCCGTGGAGTTCTTCATTATGCAGTCTCCTCCATTCTCTAGTCATCTCGTCCCATTTCGGCCCGTATACCTTTCTCAAAACCTTATTTTCAAATACACGTAATTTATGTTCATCTAATAGAGTCGTAATCCAACTTTCGCAACCGTCAAGTATTACCGGCAGAATAACCGTTCTGTGTGTTTTTAATTTCAATTTGCTAGATATTAATCGTGATGTTAGAAGTTTTTGGACTGAATAGAAACATACGTTCCCCGAAACTAAGCGACTTTTTATTTCATCCGTGGCCTCATTTTTGCTTGTTACTTATGCTCCCAACTATTTAAATTTGTTTACTTTCTCTATGACCTCATTACTAATCCTTATGTTTTTATTTCCTTCATTCCCTGTGTTTCGGCTTGTTATAATGTATTTTGTACCCCTATTAAATCTATATCATCGGCGTATACGAAAAATTGATTCAAACCATTCTACCTTTTTGTCCCCTTTAATTTTTAAAATCGCATATTCTAACGCAAAATTAAACAGCAGCGGTGACAAGGCCCCATCGCCTTGTTTCAATCCGTTACGAGTCTTGAAACTATGACATATTATTACCTATCCGTACTCTGCTTATGGGGTCGCTGAGACACATCTTCACTAGTTGAACCGTTTTTTTTTCGGAATTCCAAATCGCATCAGGATACTGTATAATTTTTCCCTTTTGATAGAATCATATGCTTTCTTGAAATCAATGAATAGCTGGTGTACCGTCCCATTGTATTCCCATTTCTTCTCCAAAATTTGTCTTAAGGCAAAAATCTGGTCCAACGTGGATCTATTTCTTCTAAATCCACATTGGTGATCTCCAATTATTTCATCTACGTATACACTTAGGCGTGTTAACAGAATATTATTTAATACCTTGTAACAGGTTGGAAGTAACGAGATTCCGTGGTAATTATTACAGTCCGATTTATCACCTTTTAGGTAGATTTCGAAAAAAATATACCTATTGAGATCGGTACGATATGAAACTATATATATATGTATAGGGGTTGGACAAAAAATCTAAAAACACGTCATACAGGACACGTAAGTGTCGCCCGCCACTGTACACCACGTGTTGCGGTTGCCGATTGTGTTTTGTTTTCAATATGTCATGTGGACCTTCCTCTTCCGTCAGCAGTACCCAGTTCACCTGTGAGTGTCGTGGTGTGCAAGTGGTGCGGTAAAATGGGCGACCTGACAGACTTCCAAAGAGGCATGATCGTTGGTGCCCGTCTGGTTGGAGCTTCAGTGACAACAGTGGCGACCATTGTGGGGGTATCGACAGGCTCTATGTCCAATGTCACGAGGGCATACACAATGCATGGGCAAACAAAGTCTGCAAAGCACAACAGTGCTCGAAAGACAATCCTGTCCGATAGAGACAGGAGGGCATTAAAACGGATTGTAGCAGCTAAAAAGCAGACCACTGCAATGAAAATTACGTCTGAACTCAATTCCGGCCTACAGAATCCGATTTCATCAAAAACAGTGCGACGGGAACTTCATAAAATGAAAATTCATGGCAGGGCCGCGATCGCCAAACCTCTGGTCACAGCAGTAAATGCGAAGAGGCGTATCCAGTGGTGCAAGGACCACAAGGAGTGGACGCTTGATCAGTGGAAACACGTAATGTATTCCGATGAATCGACCTACACCTTGTTTTCAACAACCGGTCGTGTTTACGTATGGAGAACACCGTCGCAGGCCTATGATCCAGACTGTCTGCGCCCAACTGTAAAGCATGGGGGATGGTTCTGTTACAGTATGGGCAGTGATATCGTGGTTTTCTGCAGGTCCCAT
>JAGDQP010009890.1:11056-57511 GCA_022664845.1 Lepisma saccharinum
TCTGTTACAGTATGGGCAGTGATATCGTGGTTTTCTGCAGGTCCCATTATAGCCCTGCATGGAATGATGAATGCTAAGGCGTATGAGGCCATTGTGGGGGACCAGGTTCTACCCATGGCCCACACATTGTTCCCGGATGGTGATGGCATCTACCAAGATGATTTGGCACTCTGTCACGCTGCAAAAACGGTGCAATCATGGTTTGAGGAGCATGACCAGGATCTATCATACCTCCCCTTGGTCCCACAATCATCAGATCTGAACATCATTGAGCCATTGTGGTCTGTGTTAGAAAGGCGTGTTCGGTCTCATTACCCTCCACCATCATCCCTTAAGGAACTGGAGCATGTTTTGGAGGAAGAATGGTACAACATTCCACACACCACGATTCAGGAGCTGTATACGTCCATTCCACGTCGGATCCAAGCTGTTTTGGACGCAAAAGGAGGCCCCACACCATACTAGGTATGATTTTCACACTATTTCAAACGTTTTAGATTTTTGTCCAACCCCTATATATATAATAATAATAAATCACAGCCATATTCAATCCACTAGTGGATGAGGCCTCTCCCCGAAGGAAGGAGTTGGTCTACTGCTCCCACGCTGACCAGACGGGTTGGGAGAGGAGAACCGAAGATCTCACTGTGATCGCCACTGTCTTTTATTCACAGCAGCTCCCCAATTGTCCTCACGATGCTGGGTTAACACCGAAATTTTTTGAGCCCCCACCGGGAATCGAACCCGGGACCGCTCGCATTGAAGTCGAGCGCGCTACCGACTAGGCTACGCACGAGCTCCCCTATATATATTCCGAGACGTTACGGAGCTACAGCCTGCCGAAAGCGTTGGAAAATGAACTTCAGAGCGGATTATTGCGAAGACGAAAAATCGGAGAGTAGGCGGTTGAGAGTAAATTAGAGGAAGTCACACACGGGCTATCCAAAGATGCATATTGGAAAATTCTACAAGCATGGCGCAAGGGATTCCCCAAAGGAAGTAGGGGATTCCCAGAAAGTCTTCCAAGTAAAGATGGGTCGAAAGGACCACAAATGGGATGAGTTTCCAACAGGTGACAATAATTCATTGACGGCACATCGATATCTCAACGATAATTAATGTTATGTCCATTTTTTTAAAATTAATGCGTGGTTGCATATCAGATAGGGGTGATAATTAAAGACAGACAACGAGCGTTTGGCTTATTTATTAGCAATGAGAGAGCCTAGGAGTATCCATTTGGATGTTGGTGAGTACGCATCTCAACAGATGCAGTGTAGTAAAAAAATGTCCTCGTTGGTCGAGTGGCCAGTGCTATCAGGCTTCCGTGATGTCACAGCAGTCTTGGATTGAAGCCCGCCTGGAAAAGAATCAGGTGTATGATTGAAGCGTAACAGCATGCAGAGGATGGACGGAGGGTATTCGTTAATGCAGAGGCACGTTCGACTGGTTAGTAGAAAGAACGCAATCTAATACAGTAGCAAAAGAAAAATGACATGGAAGAGAGAAAACAAACACGCCTGTGTACTAGAAATCATGTGTAAACCGACGCGAGGCAAAAAGTAGAAAGTTTTCCGTACGATGTTACAAGCTTAAATAGTTCAATCTGTCTATTCTGCACAAGCAAACAAAATACGTGCAAGAGAATGATGAATACGAGCTGAGTCGGAACGTACGAACATGTACCTATTGCAATGCAAAATGAACTTATAGTAGAATACTCGAAAAAAGGTATTTGTAAATTCTAGCAACTCTGATTTGGAACTCGACTATGATACATTGGATGTTTTGCGTGCTAGTTTGTACGAGCGCTGTATTATGTATTCTCCCGTGTATGAGTATTGACGCTCTTTAGCCTGTCACGTATCAATGATATTTTTGTCAAGGGGGAGATTCGATTGCGATTGCGACTCTGTCCGTTGCACGAGTGTGAACGGAAAGGGTCAGATTATAGTTGAAAATACAGAATTTGTCATAAGGATGTTATTTGTATGTGATGGAGTGTCAATGCCAAATCATCGTCTCGTCACCTAGCACGTAATTAAAGACTGTGGTCGCTACCCTCCTCTCCGCTCTTCTCCCCTGATTATGCATTAGATTGATTCATGTATTGTAGTTTATGTGCTAGAATTGCCTATAACCATCCACATTTCTGTGTAGGTCCTGAAATCCGCTCCAACGCGAAGCAGACCAAATACTATTCACTCCTAGGCTCTCGTGCTTGATTGAATTGTTATACGAGTTATAAACGAGCTGGTGCGCATCTAAGGACGAAACCTACAATATGTGGTCAAGATGGCTCCGAACGACTGCTTTCAGGAGACCCGGACGGAAGTTGAACTCGTGACCGGGACACGAAGCACGCACACTAACCTTTCGGTCAGTCCGAGTCATTGTGATCGTTAATGTATTCCAACACCCCTAACTTCTCTTTGTATGATATTGCCAAGTGTATCTTCCAACAACATACTGAGCTACACATTGCTACATACACTCACTACATTCTCCCATTGCTGCGCATGGCAATGACCACAACTCCAGTTACAAAGTTACTTCTGGACGTTTACGACGCAGCTAGAATTCGTTATGCCCGTTAACGCATTTTTCTTGTGTAGAATATACAGATTGAACTATTTAAGTTTGTAACATCGTATGGAAAACTTTCTACTTTTTGCCTTGCATCGGTTGACACCTGATGTCTAGTACACACGCGTGTTTGTTTTCTCTCTTCCATGTCATTTTTCTTTTGCTACTGTATTAGATTGCGTTCTTTCTACTAACCAGTCGAACGTGACTCTGCATTAACGAATACCATCCGTCCATCCTTTGCATGCTGTTACGCTTTAATCATACACCTAATTCTTTTCCAGGCAGGCTTCAATACAAGACTGCTGTGACATCACGGACGCCTGATAGCACTGACCACTCGACCAACGAGGACATTTTTTTACTACACTGCATCTGTTGAGATGCGTACTCACCAACATCCAAATGGATACTCCTAGGCTCTCTCATTGCTAATAAATAAGCCAAACGCTCGTTGTCTGTCTTTAATTATCACCCCTATCTGATATGCAACCACGCATTAATTTTAAAAAAATGGACATAACATTAATTATCGTTGAGATATCGATGTGCCGTCAATGAATTATTGTCACCTGTTGGAAACTCAACCCATTTGTGGTCCTTTCGACCCATCTTTACTTGGAAGACTTTCTGGGAATCCCCTACTTCCTTTGGGGAATCCCTTGCGCCATGCTTGTAGAATTTTCCAATATGCATTTTTGGATAGCTCGTGTGTGACTTCCTCTAATTTACTCTCAACCGCCTACTCTCCGATTTTTCGTCTTCGCAATAATCCGCTCTGAAGTTCATTTTCCCACGCTTTCGGCAGGCTGTAGCTCCGTAATGCCTCGGAATTTCCCCCCCCCCTCCCTTGTCTGGGACTTTTTTCTTTATTTTTCACTGTACTATCTACTCCCGAAGTTTGTCGGTCCATATATATATATATTAACACGCTAGCGGCCATAATTTTGAAGATATTTGAACCAAATTTTTATATGTTGTTTCTAGGCGTAATAGCTCGGTTAAGTTCGTTAATGCGCAAAATCGGTCGCAATCTTGGATCCAAAACGGCCGCCGAACCCATTGTTGTATAGAATACACAGCCTAAACCGCTGGGGCTATTGAAATCAAATTTGGCATAAAGGTACAACATCGCTTTCTGATTACGAAAATGTTACCTAATGAGTTCAAAGACGCCATCTTGGGTCCAAAATGGCGGAAGTAACAAATCTGTTTTCCATATCGTTTGAGCTAGAGATACGAAATTTGAAATAAAGGTGTATTGTCACTAGTAGTGCAAGAAAAGATTACGAAATGTTGAAAAAGTCGCCACCTTGGATTCAAAATGGCCGCCGAACCCATTGTTGTATAGAATACACAGCCTAAACGGCGGCAGCTTGAAATATCAAATTTGGTAACACTATACATTATCACTTGTATGTTACTAAAATATTGCATGATGTATCCAAAGACGCCATCTTGGATCCAAAATGGCGGACCTAAAAACATTTTCCACACCGTTTGAGCTAGGGATACGAAATTTGGCATAAAGGTGCATTATGACGAGTAGTTTAGGGAAATATTACAACATTTGGGAAAAGTCGCCATCTTGGATCCAAAATGACCGCCCAAAATCCCATTTTGCACACCGTTTGAGCTGGATAAATAAAATTTTACTTGAAGTTGTACCATCACAAGTAGGTCACGACAATATAAGAAAACTTTCAAAAAGTCGTCAACTGGATCCAAAATGGCCGCCCCAAAAACCCAATTTCCAAATCATTGAAGGTAGAGAAACGAAATTTTCTTTGAAGGTGTATGACCAACAGTAGGTTACAATAAATGAGGCAAACCTTCCTTTTGGAGGCGCAGACTCCCGTGGGAGGGTGCAGATGGATACCATGGTGGTGTAGTGCTGCAGGGAGATTTTGGTTAAGATAAAGGAATCGCATCCTCTCAAAAGCACTGAAGTTGGGGGGCGAACCCCCTACGGGGTCTGGGGGCAGCGCTCCCAGCGAAACAAAGCGAATATATGTATATATATATGTCTTGTGAGGTATCGTTGAACAGCTCTTGATGAATAATCTACAAATCAATAAATATTTTCTCGATAGCTCTCATATAAGGCAAGATTTGAATTTTTGAAAATAAAAAAACTCCGTACATCAGTACGGATTACGTTAATTTTTACAATAATGGTTGATCAGCATTCTTGTGTTTTTAATTACCAGTGTTCTTAGCATTTCTATACATTTAAGAGAACCTCATGATTTTCTTTCTCAAGAAGCCACTGATTGTAACTCTGCACTTGGCTTCACATTAAAATATATTAAAAAGTACAAACTCTACTTTCCCACTAGCTACCTGTTGATTGCAGAAAGTGCAGACAGTCCAAGCAGAATAAATAATAATAATTTCCCAGTTGTCAATAAACTTACATTGTTGATTCTTTACCTCTTATTAGCTACTAGTGTAATCTTTCGAATGGTAGTAGTATATGCTAAAAATATATTACTGATACAATAGATTATACAGTTTATTTCATTTTTCTCAAAACTAGGTAAAACGGACATGAGGCCTTTCTGCAATCACCGATTCTTATATAGAAATTACTTTATTAAAACTGATACTGACCACTGTCAACAGCTGCCATTTCCATTTCAATAATATCTCCTTTAATTTGGGTATTATCAACCAAATCCTTAAGCATACTTATTGCTTCAGGGAGTCCTCTTTGTTCGACATCCATTTGGAATATCATACTCTCCATATTGGTATGAGCGTTTATGTGCCCTCCAAAATGCTGTAAATAAAAAGATAAGAAAAATCACAGTGCATTTATTCTGTTCAGTAATTAAATTTATGTGGTGTATAATTCTAGTGATTTAGGGTCATTTGGGGTAGGGCTGTCAAAAATATCTATATACCGATATCGGTATTTTGGAATAAAGAACCTTCGGTATCATCCATACCGAAATACCGTAATACCGAAATATCAAAATACCGATAACACCGAAATATCAATATATCAACCTAAATGCAGACCCCGACGTCGGTCCGACCAACTAGAAGCCGGGGAATGGTCGGCGCCAGTGACGTATTTAGGATGGGTCCGGGGAGTCCGGACCCCCCAAACTCACAGTTTCATGGAAAAATAGTATAACTTCGTGTGTAATTATATATACTACATTTCATGTCCAGACACACCTTAGACTCCCCCAGAAGCCCTTGGACTCCTCCTAAAACCAAATTCAGGATACATGCCTGGTCGGCGCGATTCATAAGTGGCGACTGGTCGTCAGGCAGTTTTACCGAGCCGCCGTCGGTGTCGTTGGTCCATCTTCCGGGTCGCCGCAGAAGTCGGCTTCTGTTCGGGATTTTTAAAAACCCGAGCTTCGCCGACCAAATGCCGATGTCGGGCTTACGTCTTCTGGTTTGCTGGGGGAATACCGAACAGTATCAATATACTTAACAATATCGGAATATTGAAATACAGGATTCCTCTGAAATTCTGAAAAAAATAATACTAATAACTGAAGTAGCACGGTAGAGCTGAAAGCAGTTAAGTTTTGGTGACCCGTATATACGTGATCGAGTTTAAAACTTGACCCGGTTAACCCGGTCTGAGAATAATGAGCTCCAATTTCTTAATTTTCTGGGGGTAACACCTTCGATCTCGGTCTCCCCTGAAACGCAAGGAAATAATCAAATACTCTACTTTGTTCTCCGGGTGAGGAGACCTAAATCGGGTCACCGGGTCAGGCATAGACCCGCTCCAAAACTTCACGTATAATCAAAATTATCACAATCCGGATCTGAGTTTCAGATATTCGGATATCTGGGACATTGACACATTATCATAGCCTTTCCTAATTTGTACAGGGTGCCAACAAAATTTGTGAACTTAAATTTCATGACTTTTCCTGACCAGATTCTTAAAACATTCCTGACTCTCAGACTATCTAATTTTAACTTTTGCAAAATATTTTGTTTTCTTTTACATGCAGCCTCCACCAGCCCCATAGCTGCCCATCTCTCACCTGAGTAGCAAATTTTATGATTTTATTACTTCTTTTACAATAACATTACAGGAACAAAGTTTTTACTAAAATATTTTGCAGAGGTACTGATTAAAATAACCCAAATTTACATCTTTTCCGTCATGAACATGTTATGTAAGTCAAGCCAAAGAAAATGCTAACAACTGCAACATACATATGAATAAATTCTATGAATATAAGCAATTAATATTAGACTATTACAATAACTAAACAATATCCTCAGAACGAAAACAGAAGTTTCTAACAATATCCATAGATATTAATTTTGCGACTTCCACAAAAGTTTGATTTTCTGAGAAAGTTCGTCTTGCTCCATTTCAGAGTTTTCTCTCAACTTCTTTTGTTCATCTTCCAGTTTCTTTATTTCATTCATGAATTTTTTTTCAGAATTATTCTCTTCTATTTTCTTAGCATTACGCTGTGTTTCCAGATAATCTTTATATCGCCTCCGAGAAGATCTTGCATATATGAGCATTTTCTTTATGATGACAATACTATGGATTCCTTTGCAATTGATAACAGCACTCTCCACAGTGCTATTATTGTATGTACACATTGGATTTCAATAAGAGCACAGTTGTTGATAGAGAAAACACCCTCAACTGCAGAATTTCCGTGGGAAAATATCAAACTCGACTTTACCACTTTCCACAGTGATGAGCTTTTTTTTTTTTTGTTTGTTTATTTGAAAGAAGGGAAGCATAAAAATTATCGAGCCTGGTAATTCCCTGCTTGTCTTGGAGATATGTTCCAAAGCTTTGTGAGAAGGATGTTCTGCCTTCTTCACACAGATATGAGCCCCTGAGGGTAAATTTCCTGACGCAACAGTAGATTTTGTACTTTTTTCTGACTTTTCACTTCATATTTAATAATTTTCCTGACTTCTGATAAATCTTGAAAATCCTGACATTTCCTGACTTTTCCTGATTTTTTTTCTGCTTGTGGGCACCCTATCGTACGTATTTTGGGGATTTTTTTGGGCTAGCAAACGATAAGTCTTTTTTTCGTTTCATTTACTCTTCATTTTGGAGTATTGTGAGGAGAGGGAGAGGGGAAACAGAATCTTAGAAAGAGACAAAAATTGATGAGTTATACATGAATTGCAAGAGTAGTGCCATTGAAACTAGTCCTATAATAGTCTGTTACTAATACTGTTATTGGAGAGACAAAAGGAAAACAAATAATCGACAGCACCTGCTTGTCTCTTCAAACCCCACCCTCCCCATCGCCAACCATGACTACCTTTGCTCTGTGACCTGCTTATCAGTCACTATGAAATAAACATTGCACTCTTAGAAGGAAAGAACAAAAACATTTCCTTCTCTCTTCCCTTTTAAGCATGCAGCAAGAAAAAGATACGAAACTTCTTTTCCAGATTACGTAATTTGCTTTTGAGAAATAAAGCATGTATTTTAAAAGAAATATAAGTCGTTAAAAATGTTCCTAGCAACTAACTTTGGACAAAAACAATAACAATCAACTACACTACTATTTCAATAAAATATATTTTTCGAGTTTCAGATACATTGAATTAAATTGGCATTATTTATGGTAAATTATGGAAAGCCCTGGCTAATACCTTCCCCATGCTCTGCTTAACACATCCCGACCTCTCTCTCTCTTTCTCTCTCTCCCTCTCTCCTCTTCTCTCTCTCTCAGTCTCTCTTCCTCTCCGGAAAAAAAGGAAGAAGAAGTAAAGGGAAAGAGAGAAACAAAGAGCTGTCTCTCTCTCTCTCACCGTCTCCGTAACTCAGTAGTAGAGCGTTGGCGTACGGTTCGGGAGGTTGTGAGTTCGATCATCCTGACTGTGGTTTCACACAAGGCAAATGCCAGGGTGGCACCTTCAACATAGGTCCTGGCCGATACCTTCCCGAATTCATTCTCCTCTCCTATCCCGGCCTGAGCCTTAGATGCCTAAAGGTCATAAATAACATTCAAAAATTCAATTAACCATTGCAGTTTCAGATGCATCATAATAACGAAATCCGAATTCTGGATCTTTGAATCTGCGACCCAAATCGGACGAATTCATTGGACCGGATATTCTAAACCCCGGAGTTCCGAGTTTCGGATATCCGGTTCCTTTTGGATCCGGATCTGGCCTTCCCCACTCAGCAGTTTTCGAATTACATCAAAATGTTGCTGAAATTCATTTTGCTGCTGGCTTTTTTCCCATCGTCCAAACTGCCGTTGCGTTATTGACTTTGTTAATGACTCCATGTGAAGTCAGCAAAGCTACAGCAACTGTGTTTTCATTATTGGGAAAGGTCCAAACAGTACCTGATTAGAGCGGACCGCGGTGGCTCAATAGTTAGAAAAAACTTTGGTAAACTTTATTTTTATATGGGCCAGTCTAGTAACTTTGGACTTCGGCCCGTCACGATTTGCCTTTAGCTGTTAAGTGTTAAAATCCACACCCATGCCCCTGCCGGGACTCGAACCCGGGACCGTTGAGTCGATAGCCTACCGCCGCAGACCGCTCGACCACCCGGCCGGCGCTCAATAGTTAGAGCGCTCACCTCTGGTGCTTGGGTTCGTCGGTTCAAACTCTCCTCGTGCCATGTGAGCTTTGTGGTGAACAAACACCGTGTACGTGGGTTTTCTTGGGGTTCTCCCGTTTCCTCCGACTTTCTTCATTCCACCAATCTTTCCATTATCGTCGATCTGGTCTGAGCCTGAGTTGCCTAAAGGTCTTAAAAAATTCAATTCAAAATATCTTATTACAGCACAATAATTTAACAAGATGCGTATTTTCTTGATTTCGAAATGAGTCTGTGCGTTAATGTAAATGGTTTAATGCTTATTATCAGTATAGCATTCTGTAATATGAATAATCAACTTTTTCTTTCTCATGTCAATCTTACTTGTCTTCTTTTCTTATTTTAGATCGCCAATATGTCATTGCTTATCTCTCGTGTATACACTATATTATTATTATTATTATACAAAATATACACTATATTATTACATTGGCAAGGTTAAAAGATTGATATTTGCACCCACTTGCTGCCGACCGGGTAGTTGTCGATTTTTCTCTATTAATTTCGATTACCTAACACAAGGTTCTTGTGAAAAAAGGAATTACATATATTATTTCCAACTGCACGGTTGCAGACCAAATTCCTCAATAAAAATCTTGAAATGTCTGGGGTGCCTTGACTTCGTAACCAGATACTGGGGCTGGAAGGTTGTTAAGGTGTGAGGAGTAGTCTATATACACAGAGAATTAACGTGCCGCGCTAATGTAATGAACAGCATACCCGCGCGGCAACTGGGAGATCCGGGTTCGAATCCCGGTCGCGGCGGTTGTTAATTTTTCTGTATTAATTTCAAGGTTTACCTAACACAAGGTTCTTATACAACCCTAAATATAGACAATTACGCCTAAAATTATACTATATTTTTTTCATATTAACTGGAATTTCGGAGTGGGGGTCCAGGCCAACCCCCTAAATACATACATCCATGAGTAGGGGAGGAGACCTATTTGAACGGGGGGCACCTTAAAACATTGGAGATAACTTTTAATTTATAAAACGAAAATTTTTTGTCCAACATTTATAAATTGCAAACATCATGCCATACAGCTGTCATTTGTTTTCACCATTTGTATACGTTACCTGGCGAAGTATGGTACTTGATGTAATTTGTGGGTACCAAAATAAAAATTCATCTCAGATATAGCCGGCCGGGTGGCCGAGCGGTAGTGGGCGGTTCGTTATAAAGAGAGAGTAGCGGCTGATAAGGTAAGTTATTTAATTCATTTTGGGATTTACCACTCGTAGTAGGTGATTTTTTTTACGTCCATTGGTATATTATTAAAAAAGAAAAGTAAACAAATGCCATCCAGTAATAATTTAAGGCTGATAGACATGCAAAACATCGATTCTAAGTGATTTCTTAAATGTATAACAAATAGAATACGATCTGTTTTGAAATATATATTACATAAATGTCAAAGCGGCGTAAGTGAATCAAACCCGATGTTTGTACTATTATTATGTATTAGGGATAGTCTGATTGTTTCTAGAGGAGAGAAAATCAACCCATTCCTCCCACTTAAAGCGGACTTTGCTAAAGCACATGACTAGGTGTCTCATAACTATCTTTGTGCTCTGATGAAAGAATTGCATTTTCCCCAAAAAATTATTTCATTAATTAGGTGGATATATAAAAAGAGATATGTTAAATTATCAATAAATGGATCAGTAGCTTACAAAATAAAATTAAATCGTGGCCTGACCCAAGGATGTTGTATTTCATCGATCATGTTCTCAGTTGCAATGATACCGTTGGTACAGGCAATTTATCAATCTATAGAGGGAATAAAGGTATTAAATAATCCGCTTCGGATATTGAGTTATGCGGACGATAATACGTATTTTGTAACGACAAACAAGGATTTCCAGTGTATTTTCAATTATTTGAAGGTATTTAGTAGCCTGTCAGGTATAACGATTAACCTAAACAAAACGCAAGCCATTAATTGTAAATCTCAGATTTCTGAATCATTATTGAAAAATGTAAAAATAACTGAGGACATGAAGATACTGGGCGTGATTTGGACGAAGGTGCTCAAACAAACCATTGTCAAAAATCAAAATGTCATTTTAGGACGTATGATTTATGATTTCAAAACGTATAAAGAATGTTTTTTTATCTTTAGTAGACAGAGCACGCTTTTTAAATATTTTTGTGTTTAGGAAAGCATATTATATCTTGCAGCTCTTTCCGTTTCAGCAGATACTTTCGGCAAAAGTCGCAGATATTTTGTAATCGCGAAATATTATTCCTTCCTTGTCATCAGGGAGGTGTGGGTCTGAAATATATTAGAAATCAGGCGACAGCACTGTTGCTAAGCCGATTTTTTAGATATAATATGTGAATATCGAGATAACATCTCGTCTGATATCATGAAGATTGTATTAAATAAGATTACTTTAGAAGCTCCGGTTAACATCAGATCAATTTGGGAACCGATGTTTCCCTTTAATCAGATCATCATAGAAATCATGTATGCGCTTATCAACCATACACAAACAGATACATGGAGAGTGAAGAAAATTTATATCTATCTTCAAAATAGAAATAATAATTACAATATTGATCCGTTAAATATTGATCCTAAGGAAGATTAGGACCACATATGTGGAAATTTAAATAACCTCAAATTTAATCCTATTCTTCATAATAGTGTACATTTTTGCAAGTGTACAATTTAGAACCTTTTGGGGTAAACTTGTATAAAAAAGGTATTAGTCAATCTGATCAATGTGAAAAATGTAGTTGTATAGATACATTATATCATTCACTCTTTGAATGCCATAAACAACGTAACATATGGGAGAAATTTTCTCAAATAATAAAAAGAATAACCCGATATGAAATGACACAAATTGATGAAAGAAGCGTTTTTCAACGCCCTATATTTAGATATTTCCCACCGGCTAGACGGAAATTCTTAACATGGATATCAGCTCAAACTTTAGAGTTTGTCAAAAGAAATAAAGAAAGTAGTGACGTGCAGTGGTATATTGATTACTTGAAACTAACTTTTAATCAAATACCGATAAGGAGAAGAAACAAGAACTATGCTAATTATGATAAGGCAGTATATAAAGTTATTATATGTGTATCAGTACTTCCTTAGGAGAGATTTGTAAAGTGTTATGTATTATTTTGTTACTATAGAATAAATAATTTTAAAAAAAGCGGTCTGCGGCGGTGGGCCATCGGTTCGAAGGTCCCGGGTTCGAGTCCCGGCAGGGGCATGGGTGTGTATTTTAACAGCTAAAGGCAAATTGTGACGGGCCGAAGTCTAAAGTTACTAGACTGGCCCATATAAAAATAAAGTTTTTCATCTCAGAGATTGTAAGCTTCTGGTGAGAAGAGAACTGTAGCATATCTTCCCATGTTAACTTACGAAGTAACTACACTCCTTCACGCTTTAAATTGTCATTGTTGCTTTCTGATAACCCTTCTCCCATAATAACAAAATGTGCGTTATTGAACGTACTGGGGCAGCTTTGAACAAAAAGAAGGGGGTAGATTTGGACACGGTAGCAGCTTATGTCCCTACAGCTAAAACTTACTGTTGAGAAGAAAAATTAGTTTGCAATATATTAACAGTGTAAAAGCATTTCAATTAGGTTATGTGTAACATTTTTAACAAAATTCGTACGAGTTCAAAGTTTATGCAAGCCTAATGGTTATGCAAGCCTAATGGTTATGCAATCCTCATAACACCAATAAAGAAACAAGCAAGTAAGTTCAACGTTTAGTAACAACTGCGTAGTTTATATTCTTTGTATGGCTAGTAAAACTTTAGTTTACTTTCTTCTGCTTCTGTATTTTTATCTAGAAGCATTTACTAAGACATTAAATGATCTTGTAATAAAATTAAGAATGAGTTCAAAGCTGCCCCAACCATGTTCAAACCTACCCCCTAGGGAGCACCTTTGAACGATAGCCACTCAGTTCCTGTCCTGGTGACAATGAAGTACGTCATTTTCTTCGGCGAACAGTATATGTTCCAATGCATGTGTTATTTAGCCTGCCGGGTGGCCGAACGGTCAGCGGCGATAGGCTATCGGCTTGAAAGTCCCCGATTCGAGTCCCGGCATTAACATGCTTGTGGATTTTAACAGCTAAAAGGCGAATCGTGCCGGGCCGAAGTCCAAAGTTTCTAGACTGGTCCATATATATATAAAAAAATAAAGTTTACCAAGAAGTTTTACATATGTTATTTATCTCTCTGAACAAATTCTCTGAGTGTGAGGATATAAAATTAAATATGCCAAACAACGTGTTCAAAGGAGCCCCCCCCCCCCCATCTTCCTACTTCGATATTGCTCAATATACAGTGAAACTTCTCCTAATGGACACCTCTAAATAACGGCCACTTTTCAATTCCCCGGCAGAACATTATCGCACATTGTTGAGTAAGGTATCTCGTGCATTTTATCTTCGTCTAGCTACAAGTGATCCAATTTTTATTGTGTTGCATCCTAAGCTTTTTCCGAATAGCGGACACTTCCGAATAACGGACAGTTTTACGTTCCCTGTTACTGTCCACTATATAGAAGTTTCACTGTAATTGTTTTCCGATATTTTATATTGTTTGGTATTTTGGTATATTGATATCGTTCGGTGTTATCGATATTTCGGTATTATCAGTACTTCGGTATATCGGTATTATCAGCATTTTCGGTATATCGGTATTTTCGGAATTTCGGTACATCGGTATTTCGGTATCGTTCGGTATTTCGGTATATCGGTAATTGTCGGTATGAAAATCTCAATACCGAACACTCCTAATTTGGGGTATTCCCCACAATTGGGGAATTCCAACATTTTTAACTAGAAAGCTGTAGATTAAACAATATTCAGCTCTTGATATGAAAAATATTGAAGAAATAAATTTTGTAGTGTACTAAATCTCTGCGCTGATTTCTGAGTTTCTGTGTTGTACTGGAGAAGGATCAGAATCTTATTCAGAAGGTAAGTTATCCAGAAAACGTGACTAAAATGACTCTATTCTAAAATAGAAGATTCGATTCTTAAGTTTTTTATGAACAAATGTTGATCAGGGAGTTTGAAGTAAATGCACACTATCAAAGGGTAAAATCTTGTCTGACATAGGTAGTTACATTTCCTTTAGTCATATACTGCATACGCCAAGAATTAATATATTTCTTATATTAGGCGTTTTGCAGCAATCCCGACATTATATTGTGAAGTACTTCCGAAATCTTCACCAATAATATATTCTATAGTTCGTCACAAAAATTTACGTGACATTATTTATGTAAAATACAAAGATGTATCTCTTTATTTTCCATAGCAAACATAGTCCGTCACTACTAATAAAATACTTTGAAAGAATCTGGGAGCAAAGAAATGGTTTCTTGCTACAGCTGCAAAAGTATCTCACGTTCCGCAGTACAAGTTGCGAGATAATATTAAAATTTAGGAGGAAGTGAATGTTCTTTCGGATTTGGACTAAAAAATAGATTTTAAACTTGTGGAATTAACCCACTGATAAAATCCCTTAGAGTGCATATATTCCTTGAAACGCTCTGCACATCTCGCTTGTGACGTCCCATTCGTCAGTGACGACATGCCCTCTTGTGGCACATTCTGTGGTGGATTATTTTTCTCTAATTTTGAAGCTTATTATCAAAACGTCCCTTGTCCACAAAAGTGTAAAATTGAGATATTGGCATGATTTAGTTCATTTCTTTTATTCCTAATATCTTAGCAAGATTTAATGAATTCAGAACGCCTGAAAAATCATCTAATTATCAAAAGAAATAAGTGTATAGAAACAGTAATGAACAATAAAAATTGAATATATTTTATCTTTCCCAGTCCTTGTTTTACAAAAATGGAAAACCTTCGTACACTAAAACGTTTAGTACTATTTATAAGATATTCATGGTTGCAAATTTTCCGTAACATTGAAAAATAAGAATTGTATTACAAGTTCTTTTTCTTGATTTCCCGACATTTATGGCTTTTGGACGAGAGACGTTTTGATAATAAGCTCCACAATTTATTTTCTAATTTTATTGTTTGATCAAAATATTTTTGTTTGCTTTTTCGGGCGAATAGAAAGCTAATTTCTCGCGCCTATTTCCTGTACTTGTTTTTAAATATTTCTTTGATATTTCTTCGATATATTTTACTCAAACTTTCAGTTTTCGACTTCCGGGATCGAGTTTATCTGTCTGCTAGGCGGTGTCTTCTTTATTGAGAAACTTCGTGCTGTGAATACTTTTTCTCTAGCTGGAAGCTTCAGGTAGTTGCTTTTTGCCGATAGATGGCAGAAACAGGCTGAACCAGAAGCTAGGGGCAGACGACAGGTCAGCAGAGAGAACTGCAAAAAGTGACACTATGTAAAATAAAGAAGGTGTCACTCGACTAGCCACTTAAATTATATTGTAGGCCATAAATTAAAACATGGAAATAGCAGGTAGGAAGCATTTAGCTGGCTAAGTGAGTCCAAGCAGGGAACACGGTGTCTTGGTTTGTGTTATGGAAATTCTGAAAGCTGTCGATGTGGGTGGAACTGGCTTGAATTTTTTTTAGCTAATGTCATTCAAGACTTGAGCCACGATTACTCGCAACTGTCTGAATAGTGCGCCCTATTATTTTCGTATATTATTACCTGAGGGGCACACAACTATTACACGAAGTCTGCTCCCAAACTAAATTTTCAGACTGCGCCCTCTCCTCATGAGATGTTATTAACGCACCGGAGCCTTTACGATTCTTAGTCGAATAGCAGCGTTAACTTCTTACAATTATAGAATGAACTCTGGCAACCATGTTAATAGCAGTACTTGGGGGGGGGGAAGTTTTTCATCTCTGTCTACCACACTAAGTCATTTTCATGGAAATAGAAGAAAGTGGCATGTGGTGCGCTTTCATATAGAAATAGACCGAAAGGAAAATAAAAAAAACTTTTTAAAAGCACTTTTTTCTTAAACAATTCGCACTAAAAAGTAAAAAAATAATTTTGTTTATGCATGACTAAAAAGAAAAGGATGTGGTGCGCTTTTATATACAGTCACTTTATTCATTCTTGAATTGGCACACCCCATGCTTTTCTTTTTAGTTATGCATAAACAAAATTATTTGTTACTTCTTAGCGCGAATTGTTTAAGAAAAGTAAATATTTTTAAAGTTTTTATATTTTTTTCGGGTTATTTTGCTGTTCGAATACTTTTTCTCAAGCTAACATTTTGTGGCTAAAATCCTCAAGTGTTCTGCAATCAGTAAAAACTCTACATCGTTGCAGGCTAGCATATATGTTAAGGATAAAGAAGTCCATATTAAAAAATATTAAAATATGCTTCTAATATGTATAAAAATATATGAAAGTAACAATAGAATATTGCATTGTCACCTGATTTGCGTCGCTGTACAGAATTTCATCACTGTATGACGTCAGGAAATGAGTTAATTTAACGTTGCCACATTTGAGGACACAACGAACCATTGCGAACTAAAGAAAAGAGTGTAAAAAATGACAGCTTGACTTGAGTCAATAATCCTGGGATAGATCGAATCTCATCCCCCCCTTTCACTATTTTCGTGTAATGAACAATTGGCAACCAGAACTCACTTAAAATTTCAAGTCATTCTTGTTGCTTTCAACTTTCTCGCGTTCACTCCACACCAACTAAGATTCTTATCAGTTCAAAAGCCCTACGAAGTCGGTGGTCGCTTGGTGTAACGATAGAGTATCAACTTGCGTGTAAAGTTGTATAGCTCAAGCACATTCAGCCCTTCAGTAGCTAAATCAGTTATGTTAACTAATTTGCCATCAGATAGCTCGATTTTTGCACCGATTTCTACTTCATCATCCTCTAATGGGCAATATTCATTCGCTACCTCTTTCTCAAGAAAATCTATGTCAATATCATGTCCTTTTGTCTGCCTTGAAAGGTAGTCTATCATTTTCACCTCGGGGACATTCTTAATGATTACTCTAAATCTATTTAGTGTGATACACCAGCGGGCATATACACAAGGATAATCCTTCATCTTGAGTATAGATAATAGGCTTTTATGTTCTGTATAAAGTTAAATCTGTTGGCCCGAAGCCATTAACAATGAATCATTGCGTTCTAGAGCAATAATGAGAGATAACATCTCTTTTCGACCGACTGTGTATAATTCTTGGGCCGGGCTTAGGTGTGTAAAAGGCGCGATGCTCTTCCCTGTTATTTATATATATTTCAATTATCTATGTATTTTTTTTTATTTTTATATTATCTTTTTCGTAAATAAGTTTATAAATTGTATAAGTTAATAGGTGAGATCTGGCCAGAATCACTAAATTTAGTGTAATGATGAATATTTAAGTGTATATCTACATCATGTAATCAACGTGTTCTGAAATCAATGTATTTTTATCTGTATTTTTCATGTAATCGTTTTGTGTATTTTTTCTCATGTTATCATATAGGCTCAGTTTTCTTTTAGTTTAACAGCTCAGAAAACGAAATATCTTGGACGATTCTGTCTACAAAAGCAGCTGGAATCTGGAGCTAACTGCAGAAGGGGAGTCTTCCTCCAATCAGGGCTCTTCTTTTAAACTTCTCAGAGCCACTTGCGTAACCAGCCATTGTTTTTGGCTTGGGTGGTCGTCACCTATATAAGTCGACTGCCGGCGCCAACTGACCACTGTTTAACCTCGTCAGACCTACCATGTTCGTCTTAAACAACAGCAGAAGCCATGATCGTCGGGGTAAGACCTTTAGTTCCTACCAGGGGCTTTTATTATTATCATTTCATTTAAGAGAGCAAAGTAATCTACAAATACACAGAATTCGTCAAACTCTCTTTTCCGATCTATCTAAATAGCCAAACATTCATTTTTTATTTTTATTAATATGATGCTTTTATTTTACAGGAGAATTCAGAGTCCCGAGACAGGAGAATTCAGAGTATTCTGATTTTCGATAAGGCTAGGGATCTTTGAAATCTGGACCCTTTGAAGTAAATAAGTTAAATTCAAGTTTGTTGTCTTGCCGAAATATTACTGTCTCTGCGACAGCGGGCATGCGAATCCATAACTCAATGTCTCTGCTACACATTCTCCCAAAGTGTATATTTCATGTTTGTTTAAAATCCCTATTCCTGAGTGCGTGTATGTATGTATGTGTGATCAATGGCTAGGATAACCTCAAGATGTCACAGTTTGCAGGAGGACATCTCTCGGTGATCCCCATTCTAAAGTAAATGTCTAACCTTGTTTTAGACGGGAAGACAGCTGCTGTGAATTTTGTTATTTTCATTTATGTATATGTGAGCCAATATCCTTTTTGAGTATATTTAATTTGGTCCCATCAGAGAGACCAATGCATCGAAGCCCAAGGCTGAGTTTTCTTTGAAGTGCAGCCGATTTGAAGACAGGGAATTAAGTTAGACCGTTAACAATTCAGGTGAAGTCTGAGAACGCGACATTTTTGCCTCCTTCTATCTCTATGGTTCAGTAAAATAATATATAATTAGTACTCACCTTAGGAGATTTGTGTTCGTCTGAATGTGTGTGACTCCCTAAGAAATATATAGAGAATCTCTTTCTGATGAATATTAGAGCAAAACGAGGGGAAGAAATTAGTCACCATCACCATGAAATTAGAAGAAACAGTTGTTAAAGTTTATTACAATTCCAAGAGAAGCCATTTTGTTTAATTTCTGCCATATCCTGTATGCAAAAGGTTCGGAGAGACGTATCACGTTCTCTCGATTTGTCGCAAGGTATTATTCTTAGGTGTGGACTTATTTACCTGAACGTTAGGATATGAAGGCTATTTTTGGTGTTAAGTTATTTTACTTTCCCTCGCGGAAGAGTGACGCATCCGGGCAACAATGTATCTTTCTTGTTATTATATTTCTTTTTGAAGCAACACCCGCCTCTTACCTTTACGGTAGCCTTGCATGAAATTACTGGCGTGGGAACAGGGATATTCAGAAATATATATAATAAATTTTAGAACCTAGCAACAGGAAATAAGCATACGAGGACAAGATCTAGAGGATCCTCAAACGTGGCAGAACTAAAACCTAAGATTTCCATATTAGGAGCTCTGCCACTAAGTCCAATAACAGAGATATCAGATATTGATTTGCTAGAGCGTATTAGGACTTTACAAGACAGACAAGATGGGACGCAAAGCGATGAAACGCAACATTTGGGTGCCAAAAATTCCGAGGCAACTGAAAATGTAAGCCCACCTGAAGTAAATATTGACAAGCTCTTAGCAGAAGATCTCAGATTCTCGCTAACAATTTTTGATAGCGATGTAAGCAAATTGGGAGCTTACAAATTTCTAGAACAGCTCGACAATTATGCTCCTTTTAAAAAACTAACAGAAAAACAGGTTCTTGATCATGTGTTACCGAATTGCTTACAGGGCGAAGCCGGTTCTTGGGTTTCATTCCGTCGCCCCTTTGACACTGTCTCCTCTATGAAAGACTCTTTTCTCCGACTCCGAGAGTATTACAGTTACTTTTATTTAGAAGGGGTGAGAAATACGCTGAGTTTTAATTATCAGCCACAAATTTAAGTTTAGGACAGTTTATTAGAAAGACTGCTGCTCTTTATTCTCGCTCAGGACTTTCGTATTCAGAAGATGAGAAACTGTCTTACATTCTGGCGACTCTATAACGGAACGTAGAAAGAACCCACTTGCTTCTTTAGAAGAAGAGAAAAGGTCAAAGAAAGACACCACGCTGGTCCCCGAGGCATTAGTCTCAGCCTTCTATAAAAGAAAGGAATGTGACCAGCCTACCCCTCCTTCATTGAACATAAAGCCTGGAAATGACCGCGCGGGGGGCGTATAGGAAAGCCATCGTTTTGCTCTTACTGCGGAAGGATTGGTCATGGATCATCTGTTTATTATAGGAAACAAGCAAAAGACCGAGCAGAGAAACAAGTATCTTTTGTGGCCAAAACTCAGAAAGTTTTGAGTAATAAAACAGTAAAAGATAAAGGCAAATATGATGAACCGATTATTATGTTGCGATCCAGGGGATTAAATGTTTCTAGCTATTGCGATACCGGAAGCCCGATTACTATCGTGAATGATTTATTAGGTGAGGAACTGATCCGTAGAGGTGTCAAGCCAATTAACAGAGAAGTTACATTGAGCTTAGCCCAAGACAACTGTGTTTCGCGGTGTCAAATGAGGGTAAATTTGTATATTCAAGGAAGAAGAATAAACACGCTTCTTTATGAGCTCTCAAACCTTTCTCACCAAGTCTTCCTTGGTCGTGATTTCATTCATGCTGCCAAGTTGAACATTTTTCTTTCCACAAAAAGCTGGGCCTTTGGTGGAGATTCTAAGCTATATGGTTTTTGTGCCCCCAGCAAGAAGTTTATCTCTGAGAAGGCCAAATTTTTCCCAGTAGCAGAAAGCTTACTGAGGAAAGAGGAAAAGAATGATAGTGTGCAATTTGAGGCACAAAATACTTGTGCAGGTTTGCATACTAGAAAGGTGACTAAAACAAAAGGTTATTTTGGTCGTAAGGACAGGACCAACAGATTTTTTAAAAAGAGAGAAAATAGGCCTTTATTTGCAAGGAAACATGGAAATAAAGAACAACTGTGTATATGCTATTCATAAAATACCTCGGCATGTCCACCGGTAATGAGATCGGTTCGAAACGTCCGAAAGTAAGCCGTAAAGATAAAAGTGACCACGCGCCTCTTTTGTCTATTTCCATTGAAGGAATGGACGTTCTCGCTTTAGTTGAGACGGGAGCGTCGGCACTATTTTCTTCTCCCTCATTTGCAGAAAAATAAAGAAATGTGAAATAACCGTTGAAAATTCGTCTCCTTGTATACGAATGGCAAATGAAAACACTACATCGTCAGGACAGATTTTCATTGAAGTAAATCCGCAGGGCAGCAAGAAATTAAACATGATTGTACTCTCGAACCTCGTATTCGAAGTGATTGTTGGTCGATCATTTTTGAAAGAATTTGATCTTGTTTATTCATGGGGGGACATGGACATTTAATGAAAAGGTGCAAAGCGTCAAATATTTGAGTGTCTTCCTATAAACAAATGAAGTTAATGTTCTTTTTGAAGACGATAAGAATGGTTCTGAATTGATTTTTTAATCAATTAGACATTCAGATCTGTCTGCAGAATGGCGTAAAAAGTTTTTACTTATTAATTAGTTTCGGGGATGTATTCTCAAACAAACCTAAGGTCACCCTTATATTAGATCACTTGATACAATTAACAGATCACACCCCTTTTCCTGCTAAGCACCGCCCGATGTCAGTAGAAAACAAGCGTATTATGCGGGAATTGCTCCATGAGATGGAACTAAATGGAGTAATGCAAAGGGAATACTCTCAGTATTAAAGTAATAGTATCTTGCATAAAAAGAAGACAGGAAAAAGAGTGATCATTATAGATTCGAGAATTATAAATGCTAAAACTGTACCGATTAAGTTTCAGCTACCATTATTTGATAACAAATTTTACTTCAGTATAGACCTTTCCTATGCTTCGGGTAACGTGAAATTAGAAGAGAGTGCGAGAAACTACACTGGCTTCTTGATTCCCTTCGGAGTCTATACCTACGTAACCTCACAATATGGGCTTTGTGTCATGCCTATGACGCTGTGTAAATTAATGCAAATAGCCCTAGAGGAAAGTTATGTTAGTTTGTGTTGTCTACTATGATGATTTGACCGGTGCCGGAAAAAAATGTGCAGAACTTTATACAATATTGGAGAGAATTCTCACAAAGTTACCGGCACCAAATATATCTGTTAACCTAAAAAATTTGCTATCGGTAAGGAAACGATCGAGTTCCTCGGTTTAAGCTGCAAAAATTTATATTTCTGATGAAAAGCGCAGGATGGCGAAACTGTTACAGAGGCCAACCACAAAGATGAAGTTGATGTCATTATTGGGCTATGTATCTTCGTGCGCAATTTTGTACCTCGTATGTCTACTTTGGTCAAACCTTGGACAGACCTACTCAAGTGACGCTCATTTTGTGTAGTCTGAAGAGTGCGAAAAGACGCTTATAGCGCTCAATAAACACATAGAGTGAGACCCAGTACTCTGTTTCCGAGTTTAGACAAAGAATTTCACATTCTTGAAAATAGCAGTGATCACAGCATAGGCTATATCATGATACAGTCATCCGAAGGCAAAAACTGAAAGGTATTCTCCTTCGGCAGCAAATGCCTAAGTCCAGCCCAAGAATTACACACAGTCGGTCGAAAAAAGATATCTCTCATTATTGCTCTAGAACGTCATGATTCATTGCTAATGGCTTCGGGCCAACAGATTTATGTTTATAAAGACTATAAAAACCTATTATCTATACTCAAGATGAAAGATTTTCCTTGTGTATATGCCCGCTGGTGTATCAGACTAAATAGATTTAGAATAATCATTAAGAATGTCTCCGGGATGAAAATGATAGCAGACTACCTTTCAAGGCAGACAAAAGGACATGATATTGACATAGATTTTCTTGGGAAAGAGGTAGTGAATGATGAAGTAGAATTTGGTGGAAAAATCGAGCTATCTGATGGCAAAGTAGTTAACATAATTGATTTAGCTACTGAAAAGCTGAATGTGCTTGAGCTATACCATAGCATAGCTCTGATGAAGATGAGAGAAGAGAAAAAGAGCGAACTGATATTACAGTTGAGTAAAATAACCAAGATTGTAAAATTTTTACACAATATACTTTGTTTACGGCAGAAGACAAGAGAATTGTTTTGATCTTCTACCCTTTAGTTAGGAGAAGATAGAAGGCAATGAAAGAGAACTCGATGTGCTCATGAAGATATTATTGACCCACAAGTTATCTTGAAAGAACAACTAGAAGATGAACTTTTTTTACAAATCCCTTTGCTCCGATAATCATCCTGTATTTTCAGGGAGACTGCTTAAAAGTGTTATTGCTATCTTAAATGTTAATGGTTTTAATATTAGTCGCTTTCGGTCCAGAGGTAACCTGGTAGAAGCGGCTATCAAACAAATTCGACGTATGATTTCATTATATTATAAACAGCATGAAGCCTGGCCTTTGTTGTTGAAACCATTACAATATGCTTTGAATTCAAGGAAGAGCCAAGCTATAGGAATGACTCTTACAATATAGTTTACGGGAGAGATCTTCCTAAGCCATTGTCTATTGATTTTAAGTCAGAATTGGAGTTAAATTTGAAAATTACTTCTTCTCATTTCGTTTGAGACATCGCAGAACGTTTAGTCTGTGAGGAAGTTCGTCATTGAAAATCAAAAGAGGCAAAGTGAGATTCAGGCCAAATATTACAACTGTAATAGAGTGCCTCACTCGTATAATGTATGAGACAAAATTTGGATTAAAATATAAGCTTATCCTCGGCCAAACGCCATACAGTTTGTCAAAAAGACAAGTGGTTCCGATCTCGCGACTTTCAACACAGAACGCCAGCACCTAGACCACTACACTAAATAGTCATTGGTTTTCTTATTTATTTTCCGAATAGATACTGTTATTACTTGCTTACACACGTTCGCACTGTTCCTTTTCTTATCTATTGCCTTTTTTATTTTCTATTTTGCCCGTCATATTATTACACATTCAAACGTCTATATCGTACCAGAATTATTTTGTAATATATCTCCTCTTCATTTCTTCCACAGTAACTTGCAAATTAAGCACTAAACATGCGATATGCTTGGCAGGAGCTTAATTTTTCATACCAAGATTAGTTTCAAATATTCTCACCACGCTATGGGACTTCATGCTAGAAATACAAAAGGCCGATTTGGCTACCTTGTCAAATCAAACTACCTTCACATGATGATATATAATTGACAAGATTACAGTCACGCTATTCGTTGAAGATCTGCCCCAAAATGGAAAGAGGTCTAATCAAACATATACTTCCACAAAATCCATGTGGCAGGGCTAGAGAAAGGCATACAGGTTCAGCCACACGGCGCCCCCAGCAAGCGGGCGTAATCTACTTCCATACACTATAAATCACTAACTTCACCTTCCTCCCATACCAGTACTTCAACGCAGCAAAGTTCACCGGGGTCCAGTCAACCACACCTCCCCCAAATCATGTCCTAACTTGCATCTTCACTGAACGAAATAATCACTGCCAACACTCATTCTACTTCAGAAGTATTTTACTTCTGATTCAAAGTCTTATTAGCAAGTCACCTGACCTTGCTCTCTATATATACGCTATAATATTCTTTACTAACGACTACTAAACTCACTAGGCTGGCGTTTACTTAACATAATTACATAATCACGACGCACTGAATTCATGAGGCTGAAATGGGAACACAACAAATAACAAAATGCAAGCGGCTAACCCCTAGGAAACTAAACCATTCAGTTCTGGAATTGAATTCTTCTTAAAGTACTTCTACTACAATATGAATCTCTGTGCTGCACCTCAATTACATTATCTGATAGGTCTACTAAACAAAAGAGCAACTGAGAATGATAATATGAATCGCCCTTGCACTAATGACAGACGATTACTAGTTACTGAATCGGAGTCACGAAGAACCACAACAGGTGACACTAGACTTAGAAAGCACTCTCATGTAATGAATCCAAACAAAACTAAATGAAGTTATTTTTAAGCAAAACAATGGGCCAGCATTCTAGGTAGCACTTTAGCAACTGCCCATGGTAGCTGAAGCACACATCCTTGGAGTCAAATCGTGTTTTAAACATCTTAATTTAATATGCACTATAATATTCCCTCACAGCAGCAAAGGCCGGCCAAGTTGAAATTTTCGGTTGATACACCACATTGCATTCCACCTAAAAGGAGGGATTCGTTGAACTGACATATAAGATGATTTTAATTACATAGATGCACAAGAGTAAAACACAATCAGAAAATTAGATTACGTACAAGGGGACGGTATCAGGTCAGAAGAGGGCCCGGACAGAAGAGCCTTATCCAAAACGGCCCCGGTTAAAAAGGCATTGTTTCAAAAGGGCCCGGTGACAAAAGAGCCCCGATCAATTAGGCCCGGTGACAAAAGAGCCCCGGTCAAAAAGGCCCGGTGACAAAAGAGCCTCGGTCAGAAGGAACCAGGGTTACTACAGCCCCAGAAAAAAGGAAGGGGACAAAGGGAGCCCGGTGAATATATCGTGGTTTCATTTCTCATAGATCAAGTATTCCATAATAACATTCCGAAACCCTGGTTATCGGAACTGCATTTCCCGTTTTGCTAAAAAGGAAATTCGACATGATGATTCAAAGGCAGGTTGCAAGTTGCAAGTTGCAAGTCTGAGGAAGAAAAAAATTAAATATTTCGCTAAATATCCCAAAACACCCCACCCCAACCCTTGGGTATCGAAAATGCACTTTCCGTTGAGTTACGAAGCTGAAACTTAGCATAAAGATTTTTGGGCAGATTGGAATTCCGGGAAATATAAAATACGCAATTACTAGCTAAGTACTCCAATAAGACCCCTCAAGCCCGAGTATCGAAAATACACTACCTTTTGATCTAGATTCTAGAAAACTGAAATGTGGGAAGACTACTCCGCTGCAGGTCAGAAATAAATGCAAAGAAAAGTCGATAATTCACAATGCCTCTTGCTCACTATCTCAATACCGTAACAACTTCTTACCCAGGAAAACCTTATATGAGACAACTACCGAACGTTGCAGAAGTGTTATATTGGTGTTGTGACAACCACATCCATCTGAAATGGTACGTACGAAAACATCTGACAGTGAAAGGTTTAAAATCTAGTATTTATTTAATCTGCCCTATCTTCTATTCCTCAGTAGTGAAAGCAGTATTTGGGCAGCCAAATCCACAGTTGAAATAACGGTTTCTTCCTATTATTATTATTATTATTATAACTTTAATTTCTAGGACTTTGCTTAATAATGTAAAATTAATAAATTTTCTTTACTTCTTTTTAGATCGTAGATTTTAATAATTGTGCGTTCTAAATTCTCTCTACTTTTTCGACTTCTTCTTCTAGTCCTCCTCCTACTACCACTATGCTATTTAAAATAATAATAATAATTATTATTATTATTACTCTATGGCTTACGGAACTCGCAAGTTCATCGCAGTAGTAATAATTGTTCGGCAGAGGATTTTATCCTAGTAAAAACATCAAGCCAGTTTTCATCATAAACCCCTACTTATCGGAGATCCTTTCTAACATTGATTTCCGAACGACATCTCGGTCTTTCCAACGGTATCGTTCCTTCCGATTTTCATCCCACGATGGAGCATATAATATTCGTTTTTCCATCTACCCAACTTAGTCGTCGCGCGTTCATTATTCTAAAATCGGGTAAATACAGTCGGTGGGATTCTTCACTATGCAGTCTGCTCCATTTTCCAGTCGTCTCGTTCCCTTTCGGCTCATATACATTTTTCAAAACTTCTTTTTAAAACACACTTAATTTACGTTCGCCTGATAGGGCCATACTTCAAGTTTAGCAACCGTAAAGTATTACCGGCAGAATAACCGTTCTGTATATTCTCAATTTCAACTTCCTTTATATTAATCGCGAGGTTACAAGTTTCTGGACTGAGTAGAAACATGCGTTGCTCGATACTAAGCGACTTTTTATTTCTTCCCTTACCTTGTTTCTTCTTGTTACATGTGCTACTAAGTATTTAAATTTGTTTACTTTCTCTGTGTTCTCATTCTTTCCTTTATCAGTAATTTTGGGTTCCTTCGGGAACGACTCGATTATTTTTAAAATATCACGCCTTTCCACCCTACCCCCCGTGGGGTGGAGGCTTAACTTGGACCTTAAGAACATCGAATGTGTTAGTGTTAGTGTTGAACTCAGCGACCTCCAAAACTATGAATTCAACACTTACATCAGTCGTCTTCGATTATTTTTAAAATGTCACCCCTTTCCACCCCAACCCCTGGGGTGGGGATGAACTTGAGCTTGTAAAGTATTGAAACTATCACTATTCATCTCAGCGACCCCGAAAAGTATGGAATGAACACTAATATTAGTCGTTTTCAATTATTGATAGAATGTCACCCCATTCCCCATATATTTCTTATGGGGACCTTGCACCCCTAAACTCAGCCCAGCGGTGACCTAGACATGTCATTGTATTTTTGCTATAATCTACAGACCATATGTAATTGAATGAGTCATTGAGCTTGTCCATCCTATGTATGGTTGTTGAGAAATAAGCGTCCCTTTACTCATTTCTATAAATAGATTATTAATAATAATAGTAATATAAAAACAAATATAACTATAACTTTTTGTTTGAAATTTAAAAATAAAGCAAAATACAACAATAGTTTTTCTCAATTTATAAATTAGTTAATCTGATGTTTCTTTTTGTTCTTGAGATTGAAAAATCAATCTGCAAGAACTAGTCTGTCACTCCTAAATAAATCAAGGTTAAAAACGGAAGTTTTTGGGTACCCTTACACAGCCTAAAAGGATGGAGCTAGAGAAACGAAATTTGGCCTAAAGTTAGATCATCACTTCTATATTAAGAAAATATTACAAAATGTTGAAAAATTCGCAATCTTGGATCCAAAATAACTGCCAGGATGTAATTTTCGTAGAATACACAGCCTAAACGGCTGGAGATAGAAAAACGAAATTTGGTATGGCGGTACATCATCACTAGCAGGTTACGAAAATGTAACAAAATGTAGTCTTCCTGAATGTAGACTGCTAAATGCATATAGCCCTCCTGAGAAACATCGATTAAATAATTCTTACAAGCATCCTAGAAACACAAAAATTGTATCCGGTTGCAAAACTCGTTATATCCAATCTGGCACATTTCCAGAAGTAAAGAAAAGAGAAAAGGATTTTGCAGGCTTCTTACTTGGGAATGATTGATTCTTCTTTTTAAGACTAAAGGGTAAATAATGAGTTTTTCAACATAGGCTCATTTGAATTTGAACTGTATTTATAGCCTTCAGGTACCTAAGGCTCAGGCCGGGATAGGGGAGTGGAAAGGATGTGGGAAGGCGTCTTCCTGGATTAAGTTGAAAGTATCATTCCAGGATTTACCTGGTGTGACTGACGAAAATCTCTGGAAGAATCATACAATCAATCAGGATGGCCGGCCTCTGAGATTGAACCCACGACCTCCCGAATGCTACGCCAACGATCTACCACTGAGCTACGGCGGTTCGGTTAAATAGAATTACAAGAATAAATCACTGCTTATTAATAGATGAACTTAACAAACGTGATCACAAATTATAGATGCTGTATAAAGTACTAAAAGAGGAAAATGAAGATAGTACACGTACGTAAGTTATTAGTAGATAGTACGTATTGCGAATGAGAAGAATACGCACACCTGGCTTGGGTTTCCTGAAAGAATGTACATATAAAATGGTCTGTATTCCGCAGGAATGTACTATTGCATTTTCTTCAGAACTGCAAGTTGCGCTTTACTGAGATCTCGTTTCTTGTCATATGCTTTCGTCTGTGGCAAAGTGACATCTCGTTTCCCAGTTGCTCGAAGAATGAATGTGTGCTTCCCCATTGCATTAATGAACGATCATCCCATTACCGTCCGCAGAATATCTGAAATGTCTAAATGAAGATATTTGAAATGTAATTCGCTTGAAGACCTTCGGATTCTGAGGAATTCACAATCTTCTTGTAGAGACGAGGCCACCAGTTCTTGAAGTTAATTATATCTTCAATTCCTAACATTGTCACCGCAAACTTTTGACAAGAACTTGATTGTATGATTATTTCACAAACGTGTTTTGGAAGGTAAATTCTGTCCTGCCGAGCTAGAAGTTTCTTTACAACCCCAAAATCTCGAGGAAATGATTGAATGTGTTGATGTATAGGTATTTTAACGTCAGTAGGTTTGGCATTTGCGGTTGGATTTTTATTCTTAAATCTACTGGAGACTTACCTGCCAGCAACAGCTCTCTGAGACGGCGAATTTTAATGTCTCCTTTAAGACCGTATTGATGAATGCCTTCTGGCAGAATTCTTTCCTCATCATAAACTATAACAAAATACTTAAAATTATGGGTGTGCTTGATAGAACTTGAATCTTTGGAAGGACGTCTTCTCCCCATTGGTTCACTTTGTAACCAACCCGTAAAGAGATGACCACCGCGGGAGAAAACTAGACTTTCATGTAGTGTTTACGTCTCACTTCTATATGCCGTGAGAATTGAAAGGATCGTAGAGTCACAGGTTGGGGTGGGAACTAACCTAACACCTGCAACTGGACTTCCGGTAATTGCAATAATTTGTCAGGTGTTGAAGAGTACAGAAGAGAAGGGAATGGTTTATCCGATAATGCTCCTCCTGTGCTTCCCAAAAACACTAATACTAGACCAGAACCGCAACTCCGATAAATAGGTAAAAATGACGGGAAATTATCAAAAACGACTTCAGACGTGATCAAACACATCAAAATGAGTTTCACACACCATAAATCGCCCAAAACCAGAATATGCAAATTAGGAGGCGGGGTTTCCAAAATGTCATAGGATTTCTCCCCTATCCTACTGTCAGATCAAAATTTTTAAAAATTTGGCATTTGTTCAAACCTGATTCATTAGCTTCTAACGAACATATACTTGAGTATATCAAAGGATAATAACACTTTATAAACTCTTTTTATGGGATTTATTAACAATATAAATGATGGTGTTATTCAACAAATTTTCATATATATCAAAGATTAAACTTGTATATCGTACGGAATTCGATAGTAAGCACTTTTCTGATTACATCCTACTTTCGATGAATACATACAAAATTATCAACCCGTTGATCTT
This sequence comes from Lepisma saccharinum, assembly GCA_022664845.1. NCBI lineage: Eukaryota > Metazoa > Arthropoda > Insecta > Zygentoma > Lepismatidae > Lepisma > Lepisma saccharinum. The sequence continues at coordinate 40,981 of JAGDQP010009890.1, forward strand.
ATCTCTAACAAAGTAAACACTTCTCCACGCTTTATTGTAATGATATAACAGGAATGACAGAATTCCGTACTATACAGTGGTTGATAACAAAGTATACATTTAGAAAAACAAAAATAACGTTAATATTGTAGGAAAATACCGGGGTACCCCCACGCGTCGCTGAGCTCAGAACTTTACAAATGAATTATTCGTTTATTATTTTTTATTTTCTTTACAACGCTTTTGATAGATTTATTTGCTCCAATGACAACGTACTTCCACGATATAACATTCAGATTATTTATTCCAGACAACCCGACTTTTCCTTGGTGGCTTGCCTCTGGTTATAATATTGACTACTAGACTATCCTTAATATTGACTACTAGAATCAGGCACGAATATTCTATAAATCACAAATATAGATGTGTTCAACCCTATACTTTTTTTTCACAGCGTCACTTGAGCTTGTATTAGTATTGTTTGACCTTGCTTAAAGTTAACAATAACTCGAATGGAATCTGAGCAGTCAAAGATTTTTTTTTTCTTAGCGAACAATACTATTATTTACTGCTCCGGATTGCACTTTGCGCACATTTTCAAGCTGCCATCGGAACTCATATGACATTGGAATTTAACCAATACTCAGATGTTATTTCCAGTCCCGCAACATACACAGATGTTTCCGAACTATTCTAACATGTATTTATAGTGAAACAAAATTAGCAGTGCTATACTCTTCCGTGATTACACACTGATATTTTTTTAAGGTCACGGATTTAATAATCCTACCCGACTAGTTACTGATCAATGCACGGATATTACGTACTCCAGCGAACGATATAAACACTAGTCCATTACAAATTTTCATTTTCTCGAACGTTTGTGCATTTATAATTCGACGTATACCTGAAGTATGACTACACACACTATTATCTTTCTGTACAGCATACAACGTTTCAAATATATTCCTCCTCTTTGCTTTCTTTATTTTTTACTTATGTACTATATATCATTTTATTTTAGGCCCACTTTGAATTAACCTAACTACTACACAAACAGTTTAAGAAATTGAAAAATTTCAAATCACCAGGAATAGACAATATTCCAGCCGAATTAATTAAAACAGGAGGAACGGCACTAACCAAGGAACTACATAAACTGATAAGTGCTATATGGAGAAAGGAGGAGCTCCCAAAGGAATGGAAAATCTCAATAATAGTTCCGATTTACAAAAGAGGCGATAAATCGGACCGTAATAATTACCCGCCTAATCTCGTTACTTCCAACCTGTTACAAGGTATTAAGTAATATTCTGTTAACACGCCTAAGTGTATACGTAGATGAAATAATTGGAGATCTCCAATGTGGATTTAGAAGAAATAGATCCACGTTGGACTAGATTTTTGCTTTGAGACAAATTTTGGAGAAGAAATGGGAATACAATGGGACGATTCATCAGCTATTCATTGATTTTAAGAAAGCATATGATTCTATCAAAAGGGAAAAGTTATACAGTATCCTGATACGATTTGGAATTCCGAAAAAAAAATTCCAACTAGTGAAGATGTGTCTCAGCAATCCCATAAGCAGAGTACGGATAGGTAATCATATGTCAGATAGTTTCAAGATTCGCAACGGATTGAAACAAGGCGATGCCTTGTCACCACTACTGCTTAATTTTGCGTTAGAATATGTGATTTTAAAAATTAAAGGGGACAAAAAGGGACTATCATTGAATGGTTTGAATCAACTGTTTGTATACGCGGATGATGTAGATTTAATAGGGGACGATATAGATGCACTACAAAGCAATACCGATGTCTTAGTAGAAGCGTGCGATGAGATAGGTCTACAGGTAAACATAGATAAAACAAGATACATGATAACAAGCCGAAGCACAGGGAATGAAGGAATTAAAAACATAAGAATTAGGGATGAGGTCATAGAGAAAGTAAACAAATTTAAATACTTGGGAGCATACGTAACAAGCAAAAATGAGGTCACGGAAGAAATAAAAAGTCGCTTAGTATCGGGGAACGCATGTTCTTACTCAGTCCAAAAACTTCTAACATCGCGATTAATATCAAGGAAATTGAAATTAAAAATATACAGAACGGTTATTCTGCCGGTAATACTTTACGGTTGCGAAAGTTGGAGTACGACCCTACCAGATGAACATAAATTACGTGTATTTGAAAATAAGGTTTTGAGAAAGATATATGGGCCGAAACGGGACGAGATGACTGGAGAGTGGAGGAGACTGCATAATGAAGAACTCCGCGGACTGTACGATTCACCAGATGTTGTAAAAATAATGAAATCGCGAATACTAAGGTGGGCAGGCCATGCAGCTCGGATGGAGGAAAAACGAAGATTATATTCTATCCTGGTTGGAAGGCCGGATGGAAGGAAACCATTGGGAAGACCAAGACGTCGTTGGGAGGACAATATTAGAAGAGATCTTCGAGAAGTAGGTGTTCGTGATGAAAACTGGCTTGATACTGCCCAGGATAGAATCCAATGGCGAACGTTTGTTACTGCGGCGATGAACTTGCGAGTTCCATAAGCCATAGAGTTAGTTAGTTAGTTAATTACACAAACAGACCATGTTAATTTGTACGTCGTAAACGTTACCCAACGACAATAACAAGCTGTTGAAACAATGCTTGCGTATCACGTGACCGACCGAATTAAGAACTTCCTGGTTCCACTCATGACGGCGCGGATACGATAATTGCGTATTAATTTTGCTTCCAGTTTTGTGCACAAGAATATTTAATGAATATTTATAAATAAACGAATTCTTCACGATACCAATTATCTCCACAGACATCCAATATGGGTAAGAAAAAGGAAACAGACACAGTACTTTAACAGCGGCATCTCACGTAAATGAACATTGAGCTGAATACATACTTTCCCTTTTTTATGTATTTCACAGTGTGTCACGCCTTCCTTTTTATCTCTGTATCCACAGGATAGACTAGTAATCCACTCCCGTAAATTTCCGTCCATATAACACTTGAAGTAATACTGTATGGGATAATAAGTCACCACTACGTACTGCACAACGCACCGTGCTTAAGGTCACTTACACCATCTACAGTTCGGGCGGATCATCGTTGCCAAGTCTGCCGGCTGGATTCACATGTCCACGCTGCCGCGCTAACCCATTATTTCCATCGGCCGGATTTTCATCCCCGCTTGTGCACGCACACAAATCTATGAACATGAAACGCACAAAATCAGGTGAGCTTACTCCTTGTTCATAACAAACATGTGAAGGGTCATGTGTGTCCGTCATAACTTTCAGTCATCCCTTGTAAATATATATCTTGTTTATCTTTCGCTCTGAAGCCATTAAATCTCTTTAATATGTGTAGTTGTTCAAACTCATTGATCTTCGAGAAACATACATTCTTGCAACTACAAAAGTGTCCAGTTTTTCTTGCAGGAACTGTTTGTCCGGTATAATTTACATACTCAGTACCTTTAACCCGCTCTTTTTTTATCATTTCACTTTGATATTCACTTCTAATTCTTCCTTGCGTTTCCTAGGATTTTCTATTTCAGAATTATTCCACATTATTCCACAATGATCTGGAACAACACTTCTTTAATACTGTATATCTAGACTCCTGCTTCTTATCACTTCTTTGATATGTAGCATTCATTGTCAAAACAATGGGACGTTAAACGTGATAGGATACGATCACGTTGCCAATTCATGTGATGCCAGAGTTGCCAGGTATTAAGAATAGAAACAACAGAACTCCAGGAGCTACGTTGTTTCTAAAATCAACGCAATCTTGTGGTGGCTATTCTACCAAACCAGTAAGGACGAATTACATCGTTTCTAAACACAATGACGGCGTTATCCTCAAGGAACCGTTTCAAGCGAAAAACTCACTTTGCATAAAAAGTGGAGTTACGTCGTTTCTAAAATTACCGATTCAAATATCGTCACCAAAGCGTTACTGGATTGCTGGTAGGCTTGGGGAGTGACTAGAGCGTCGGATCGCTGGGCGGGAAGCTGTGATTCGATTCCCTCCCAGGTCAACTGCTTTCTCTTCTTTCCACAACAACAACACTTGTTTTTCCTTTCTGATTTCGAAAAAATGCTCTGTCTGGGTTTTGTTTATGTTGCATTTTCTCTATTTATCAAATTTCACGACAATAGGCTAGACACAGTCAGGTTATAAGTTTTCATGACAAGTGATGCACGGAGATATTGTTGAGAGTGGCTAGTTATTTTAAGGTATATGAAACAATCTTTAGGTTCTTTTTAAATTATATGGTATACAAAACCTAAAATCACGTTTGACAGATTCACTTCCTATGTTTTTACCACTCTCTGGCACTTTCTGAATACTTCTTACGCGAGCTCCTCATATTTCTATTCTTGTGTGTTTCAAGCAAAGTAATGGAACGGTAAGACTACGAGAAACAGTTCATAAATAAACATTAAATGACTAGGCATGTTGAATGTACAATTGGTATGGCAATATATTAATTGTAAATTAATCTTCTTTATAATTTACAACCGTATTCAAAAACGTTTTCTTCAAGTGATTAGCACTGTACTAACGAGTGATTAACAATTTTTTAACATTGGTGGTCACTCTTTAGAGCTAGTCACTAAAAACAGTTTCTGAATACGGCTGTATATGTCGATTTGTGAACTGCGTCTGCTGCTTAAGACATTTTCAGCCTTTAGCAATGATATTCCTCTGTCAACAAAACTTTTGGGAAAGGAATCTACAAAGAAGCGGTCATCTTCACATCAGCTTGATTATACTTCATTTTCAGCAGAGTTTGAACCCACTTCACATGCAGACCCAGCGGTCTTGTTGCTACAGACGAGGATTTCTAATCAGCAACTGGGAGGCACGCAAGTTTGAGTTCTGCTGCCAGACATCCTGAAGGCCTACCAGAATTATCCTTATTCACCTGCCAAATTTTGGGAATGTATCTAGACGAAGTTTCCTTTCGAATACTTTAGTGACATCGGTGAAAAGTGGTGTGGAAAAGTCACTTTCATGACAAGTAATATCGTTGTTTTTCTGTGCACTACTTTCGATACCAACACGACAGTATAAATTCAGTCACTGCAATAGCAGTTCCGTCCTTAGAAGTTTTAAATACTCGATTAGAACAAAAGATACAAGTCAGCTCAACCTATAGTGGTGGTGGTGGAATCATCAGGATGTGGATTTGGGGACCTTATAGTCCCTACACTTTTATAAACGAAACTACGAAAAGCTACTGCGATCAGAACCACCACACAAACGGTCAGAATCCCCACATACATGGTCAGAACTCCCACACACATGGTCAGAAACCCCACACAACGGTCAGAAACCCAACACAAACGGTCAGAATCCCCAAATGCGAAAACGGTCAGAACCCCCACACAAATGGACAGAACGCCCACAAAAACGGTCAGAATCCCCACACGAATAAACGGTCTTAACTCCCACACAAACGATCAGAAAAAACAAACTTGAAGACGGTCAGAAACTTCACACGAGTAGTCAGATCCCCCACGCAAACGGTCAGAAACCCCACACAAACGGTCAGAATCCCCAAATGCGAAAACGGTCAAATCCCCCATACAAATGGTCAGAGCGCCAACCACACGGTCAGAAATCCCACACACATGATCAGAAACCCACACAACGGTCAGAAACCCAACACAAACGGTCAGAATCCCCAAATGCGAAAACGGTCAGAACGCCCACACAAACGGTCAGAATCCCCACACACATAAATGGTCAAAACTCCTATAAAAACGGTCATATAACCGAAATTTGAAGACAGTCAAAAGCCCCATATGACCAGTGAGATCCCAACGCAAACGGTGAGAAACCCCACACAGACTTTCAAAGCCCCACACGAAGTGTCAGAGCCCACAAAGGCAGAAACTGTCGCCAGAAGTGTTCGATTAAACTGTCGATCAACCCTAAAATTAAGAAAAAAAATATATTTCAAAATAAAATTAGCAATGTAATAAATAAAAAGTAGAGATCCAGAAATGTTTTTGATATTCAATTTTGGTAAACGTGGTATGAGAACACTGACGGTGGCAGATTTCCTCGTTTGTGTGCCATGATAGCGATGAGCAAAACTGGTATTTTCTCGTAGCAGTGTGTTTTGTCTCTCCTTCTTACTGCTGGATTTATATATACTTCAACAGTCGAGAATAATTTAATCGCTCATTATGTATATTGGTATGATTATGTCCCGAGAAGAATAATTAATTAGAGAGAAAAATATACAAAAATGTAGCAGAAGAAATATTACCTTCGTTTCATTCTACGTAATAAGTATAGGTGAAATTCAACTATTCTAAATATCAATTACGTAACACTACGTCTTTATGTCCGTATGTGTCGACCTTATAATATCGGGATTATCAGGTCAGGATACAGAAAACCGTTACTGTTTTATTATCTTATTTCTGTTCATGATACAGAATGATTTTATTAAATACCATATTAGTATCTTGTTGGAAAAATATACTTTGAATAAAGAATATACTATTTATTACATAAAAGAATAAAATTAACTGGCCTTATGCGTTTTTCGAGCGGTACTATTAATCCTGCTTGACATCTATAGATATGTAGGATTTGTTAGTCAATTGTTATCTGAAACTATATTCTATACTTAGCGGCGGCCTTGTCCTTATTTAAATGAATTATACCGTAATTCATCCCGAAAATTGAACTTCTGTGCTGATCATGTCTAGCTCTGGACGCTCTAATCTTTGTATAATAATTTTAATCACGATCTCGCCTGACAAATATGACTTTATTGTTTGGTATTTCTGTAAATGCCTCTATAAAAAGTCTTCTATCATTCAGAAACTAAATAATTATATTTTTCTGATAGACATCATTCGCCATCAGTTAGTATTTTATATGTTATAGCTTAGCTTACTAATAGGATTCTACTTCCAATTGAAACTTCATTTTTACTTCATTGAAATAAAAGAATAAGTCTACTGTGAATCAGTTTCTACTTAATTGAATTTTCTGACTACGGGTAAATTCTGCTACTAGTGTCCATTCTGTCTTCTGTATCTGCGAGGATGACGAAGTATTTAACTAGTTCTTGAAAATTCACTTTGAAAAAGATACTGAATGCACGTATGTTAGGCTGACTACTCCCAGCCGCGTTTCTTCGCACTGTTCATTCTATGACGCAGGAGCTTGAAAAGAGAGAGCACAATAGATCCCTCCTCGTTTAAATACTCTCCTACCACAACGGATCCTATTCATAAGAACTCGCGCGGATTTTACCAGAGCCAATAATTTCAAAATTGTTTACAAAAAGGAAAAGAGCCTCGTTGTCCGAGGAAAAGAAGGCAAGCGAGGAATGAAAGCAAGAGCGCGCTTCTCATCTTTCCCCAGTTGGAGTTGCTGAAAAGTACAAAAAAAAAACAACAAGAATTTGCATCCACAAAATTATATACAATTTATATCACAATTACAAACAAAAAAACATATAATTAGCTATTCATATATAATACTTCCTTGCGCAAGCATTTCTCTCAGAACCTCATACACATACACATACTCAAATATACAAATACAAAATCAAATATAAATAATATACAGTACTTAATTTTGAAATTTTTATTACTCTGTAATATAGTTATGAGCGGATATTTTCCTTCATAACAAGTGATAGCAATATTTACTATATGTAAATGTTTGTTTAAAATAGCAGTTTAAACAACAGTTTAAAAATGATTTTAAGTAGTAGCTATTTATTCCCAACATCTTTAAGACGTTATCTTACCAACCTGTAGCCTCTTATGAGTGCAGTATTACATGTTAGGTAAATGTACACATGTGCAAGGAGTATACGCGCGGAAGTGGTGGACTACTGTTAGGATTTGGTATAGTAGTTTGTATTATAACTGTCAGAATACTAGTTTTCGTAATTTTCGGAACCTGAATTTACTGGTGGGGAAGGAACATTACTCAATCTACACCAAAATTTTAGGTTAGGTTCCTTACATTTAAAAGAACACTATGAATTACGAAAAACACCTCCAAGGACATATAATAGCAGTAAAACTAAAATTGTTCAATTTGTGTACTAATTCTACTAAACCACGTCAATAGATTCCTGACATGAATATAAGAAAAAAGCTACATACCATCTAGGGTGCACATGCTTTGTATCGTCTCTATAGGGAATGCAGTTTTGGGAAAATGAACTTTAGAGTTTGATATTTCCATTATTATTAACAGAACGAGAGGTGCCGTTTGGGGGGTTAGAAGGCAATTGATCCCCAACCCTATGTTTAGGAATATACACTCATTAAAACGTATAATAACTTTAAAAAGGCAAATTAAAGCGGCATAAAAGCACAATGAAAAGTATAGAAAAATAATATATATATTATTTCGGTCCTTTGTAGGAGTTCCGAACCAAATTCATAACTAAAACAACTACTCGTAACATGCTACGCAATGTAGGTGAATCAGTTTTAATTGCCTTTTATGGTAATTCATTTAGCACCAACCTCACACAAAAATCTAAAATTGGAAATGATTTTAATTTTATTTATAGTGCGTTTTTAAATCGGGAATTTACCTTCGTCCTCTGTAAAAAGTTTATATCTATATGCCCTTTTGCTCTCATATATGTATCCACTCGAGTATAATTAATTCTGCGTCACGTCTACATAAAGTTACAATTGGATCGCCGAAAAACCGTGTGCGATGCCTGTCCAACGTTGATTAGCTTTATAATAACAGTGATTCTCAAACGGTGTGCACGGTCACACTAATATGCCGTGACCTTCACGCGGTCACAATACAACTTAAAATAATTTTTTAAACTGTTGCTTAAACTGCTATTTTAAACAAACATTTACATATCGCAAATACTGCTATCACTGCTATGAGCAAATACCAGTTCTGCTCATCGTTATCATGGCACACAAACGAAGAAATCTGCCACCGTCAGTGTTCCTATACCACTTTCACCAAAATTGAATATCAAAAACATTTCTGGATGTTTACTTTTTACGTTGCTAATTTTATTTTGAAATATAATTTTCTTAATTTTAGGGTTGATCGACAGTTTAATCAAACACTTCTGGCGACAGTTTTTGACTTTGTGGGCTCTGACACTTCATGTGGGGCTCTGATAGTTTGTGTGGGGTTTCTCATCGTTTGCGTTGGGATCTCACTGGTCATGTGGGGCTTTGACTGTCTTCAAATTTGGGTTTTCTGACCGTTTTTATAGGAGTTTTGACCATTCATGCGTGTGGGGATTCTGACCGCTTGTTTGGGTTTTCTGACAGTGTGGTGAGCGTTCTGACAGTTTTCGCATTTGAGGATTCTGACCGTGCGTGCGGGGTTTATGACCGTTGTGTGAGGTTTCTGACCGTATGCGGGGTTTCTGACCTTGTGATTGGCGCTCTGACCATTTATATGGGGTGTTGACCGTTTTCGCATTTGGGGATTCTGACCACTTGTGTAGGGTTTCTGACCGTTTGCGTGAGGGGTCTGACTTCTCGTGTGAGGTTTCTGACCGTCTTCAAGTTTGGTTTTCTGATCGTTTGTGTGGGAGTTAAGACCGTTTACGCGTGTGGAAATTCTGACCGTTTGTGTGGGCGTTCTGACCATTTCTGTGGGGGTTCTGACAGTTTTCGCATTTGGGGATTCTGACCGTTTGTGTGGTGGTTCTGACCGTTTTTAGTTTTGGGGTTTCTGACCGTTGGGGGTTTGGGCGGTTTTGTGGGCATTCTGACCGTTTGTGCAGGGGTTCTGACCGCTTTTACTTTGGGGGTATCTGACCGTTGGGGGTTCTGACCTAACCCCTTTTAAATTGTTATTCAACAGTATACCTAGGGGAAGCGAAAGGAACTGGCTGCCTAAACCGTTAAGCTTCTGTTCCGGGGTTCCATTAGCTCGAGTCCGACTCGTTTAACACGATACGAATTGTTTTCAGTTATCTTAGTTATGAAATTTCTTGCTAAAGTTTACTTCTGGAAGCACATTAAGTAATAGATCAGTAAGCAATGGTTTAAGATAAGATTGGTCAGTTTCCAGAAAAACGGAAAACAGAAAATATATTTCTTTCAGAAAATGAGGAAAGTTCCGGAAAACAGAAACGAAAGAATTCCTAGGGGAAATAAAAAGTAAAATTTTGCCGGGAAACAAAGAAATTAAAAACATTTTTCGAAAAGAATAGTTCCGAAAATCAAATTTTGGGGCAAACCCTGAAATATTAACTTGGTGAGTGCCATTTGTATCTTATTCTCTGGTTGATTCTTGGTCATCATGAATAAACTAATCATACAACATTCAAAGATCCAATTTTCATTACTGAGAAGCTATTTTATATAACTAAACCGTGTATTAACATTGGTAAAGTTGGGTTACTAGGTCAGATATCATGTCAGAACATCGGAGGGACCTTTTGTCCTCAAATCCTTCTGAAAAGGGCAGTATGTCTTCGGGCCATTTTGTCCTCGTATTCTTTTGATCCCGGGACCTTTTGAGCGGGGCCCTTGTGTCCTCAGGCCGATTTGACCTCGGGCCCTTTTGACCAGGGTCCTTATTTCACAGGGCCCTCCGGGTCTTTTTGGACAGGGCTCTTCTCTGTCCGGGCTCTTCTGATCTAATATCCAAGGGGATAGTCTCTAAAACTAACTACATCTGTTTAATATCGGTCGATATAAAGGTAAATAAAGCTCACTGTCCTTGCTCAAGCAAGAATCACACATTGACTACAACATATTACCATACTCCGAAGCAAAACTGAAATGATTGGATGGCACCACAAGAAACTTCTAACTGAATCTGTATTACCTTCATGCAGGTAAATATTCAGTTCAACCGTAGCACAAATATAACTTATATAGCCTAAAGTTCTTATTTGCAGAAATAAATTATATCTGACTATTATCTATTTGCTGTTGTTTTATTTCAAAATCCTTCCCGTTTAAATACACAGCATCAAAGTTTATGTTGAACATTACTTCAAATTTAAAATGCTAACGTTTGATTACAAACGAGAATCGAAGCTAAGAACAAATTTTACATCTTCAGCGAACAGCTGCTTTTCTTAAAGAAGCAACAGTATTCGAATTGACAGTGTACAAACCACTATCGAATATAAAGTCTTTGATTATTTAAATTATATATAAAGTTAAGCACGGGAAAAGATTTTTAACTTCCTCGTTAATGAAGAAAATTAAATACTTTTACAGTAATATATTCTTTACACACATATGAATAACAATTACAGATATTAATACTTTACAGACAAAATAACTCTGTTCTCCGCCTGCAGAAATTTTGTGTTGGAAAAAAATAACCAAGAAGAGATATACAAGGGGAAAACAGAACCAATGGTACTCAAACACTGTGCAATATACGTAACATATACTTGAAAATTATTTAAGTAATCATTTTGAATTACTATTGTCCATAAGTAGAAAAGCGCTATCATTATATCTATATTATTAAAATTTTATACGTCGAAACATGCTAGGTTTTAAATTTTGCAGTAATTATATCACACGTAACACATAAATGATAAATTTATCGATTCTCGGAATAAATTAACTGTAAATAATAACTATCTAAACGGAAAGAAGGAAAAGAAATTTAAACAATATCAAAGTATCATATAATGAACCAATACGCAATCATAGAGACATATATACTTTTTTCCTCAGCGAGTACATCAACACGCCAATAGACGACAGCTGTGATGCTCGACTGAGACATCACAAATTCCTAGTAAGGTTCATAAGTGTTGTTTTTAATAAATTCATAACTGAGTGGGTGATAAAGGTGACATTTAAATATTTAAGAAAGAGGCCATCTTTCATGTGTAACACAAGTATGTTGGACACAAAAACTTCATTTTTATTCAAGATATGGTCCAACGTAGTTTTGTACAGGACGTGGATAAATTTTCTATAATCTGTATTTCATGTCTACGTTGTGCTCAGAAGATGAACATACCCTTTTTCAAATAATTTTGTTCCTTTGTTTCTAAGGCCTTATTATCACGCTCTTTGGTCATGTAATTTCTTTTTATGATCCTCCCATTTCCTTATATTTTTAATGTTTCCATGTATTTTTTTCTCGATGTTTTCCAAAATTTACAGAAAGCGATCGTTTGTAGCACATAAATCAAATTAGAAAAATAAAACATTTCAACTACTTACTTTAAGATAATGATCTATGGAGTTGTACTCTGGATATGATGTCGAAGAAATGAACAGCAAATGCTCCAGTAAGTGTGCGGTACCGTCCATTGCTTTCATATCTGAGAAGGACCCACATTTCGCGCATAAAACCATGCTAGCCTGAAAATATAATTTACAAGAAATAACTTTAAGCATCTTAAATGTCTTCTTATGTGATGTCAACAAGTACGATTATGTGCTCATGTCTGAGCCACTAATATATAAATAAAATTCCAACTCTCTAATCTATGCCTTATGGAACTCGCAAGTACATCGCTGTAGCAACAAGCATTCGACATTAGATTCCATTCTGGACAAATTCAGGACAGTAGAAGTTTCCATCTTTTTCCGTATCATAAATTTTAAAAAGTCTTAAACGTGAGAAATTAAGTTTTGAATCGTCAATCAATGTCAGAATTTGAACGTTGTAGCATCAATCAAGGTCAAAATTTGAACTCGTAGTCATAAATTAGTCTTCCAAGTTTTGGACGAACGACTTTACCTCACCCCAGAGGGAATTCGAACTTTCAAGCCACCTGCTCAAATTTCAGACGCAAACTGAATACTGATTAGAGACTCTGGAAGGGAATTGTGAAAACCAACAGACTCCCCGAAGCTCAACGTCAAGGCCAAACAGATTCAGCTCGAGACAAAAGCGCTTTGAAAAACGTAAAAAAAAAAAAAAAAAAAAAAAAGTGAACCACTCTATAAATCACATTAGTTAGAGCCCACATTCGAATGTTTGTCGGATGTTCAGCAGCGGAAGGGAGACGCAACGAAAGACAGAGAGAGTCAAGTTTCGAATTTTAGCCTGTTTAAAATACGGGAGTTAAACTTGTCATGAAATTTTTGTCTGGTAAAGTCGAAAAGAAAAAGAATTGAAGATGACTTCAAAAAAAACTTCAGAAGATAGCCTCGGGCAGCTTTATTTTTGTCTTTATGAAATGGATAAAAGTTTGTAGTTCGATACTACATGCATATATTTGGTATTAATACAACACGGGTATGATTTATTCGATTTGCATCGACGGACGTAATCAAAATGGATACTTTTCTGATGCACAAATATACTTATCTTGCGAGGCGGAGAAAAATGAACAAGTTTGGTGTTCTCGATATGTTAATAATACGTATGAGAAGTATTCCCCATCCATTTATTAGTCGCTTTATAAGTCTGCAGACCCACTCTTAAGTTCTTGAAATCCCTGGAGTGTACGTAGAATAGCCTTTAATAATTTCATTTGCTTGAATATAGAACGAAAGAAGACAGCCGCCTTACAACTCCGGTCCGAACTTCAAAGTCGTCTTTCCCTACATCCACAGGCTAATACGCAATTGTATACATTTCACTGGTAGAAATTTTAAAAGCATCCATGTGTATTGGGCTAATATTCGTGTCGACTCTTTATTTTTTGTAATTATTTTATAAAATTATGAAATACTTAATACATCCTAAGCGTAGAAAGGTTTTTAATTACAATATTAACCTCAACTTATGCCCCACGAAATTATATCGGAAGGTCCCAGGTATGTAGGTATATTCTATGGATATCTAGTTTAAGTAAGGACCTCGAGTTGGATTCCCACTAGGAGTACAAATGGTCAGGAACCCATGGTAAAAAATAGCTTAGGGACGGTTTCCATCCGTAGAATAATATTGCCTGTAGATAACTAGTAACGTTTGCTTTGGAACGAAGAGATAAGATTCGATTTCTGCAACAGACATAATTGTTTTTGTTAATATTATCTTGCGAGATATGCTGCTATCAGTTGGATGGTAACACAATCGATTTACCTTGGCGATTAACCTCCCTTTGACATCGATCGACAACTTGTCAGGCTTGCTCCCTTGTAACCAAGAGGTCAAGAATTCGACTTCTAGTGGAGACACAACTAATTCGGAACTGAATATTACAATGACCTTAGCGGTTATTTGCATCCTATGGAAGAGCACCACCGCCTCATCTTGCTCAGAAACATACCTTTGGCAACACTGCCTCGTGAGCGAGGAGTTCTGGATTCGTTTTCCGATTGGGGAACACAAGTGATTCGAATCTCGAATTACCTTACAGATTGCTGATATTCCATGGAGAGCGTTCACCTTGCGCTCGAATATGTCCTTAGCATAACTAGTCTCTAAACAAAGAGTTCAGGATTCGATTCTCGTTGGAGAATACAAGTGATTCGTAACTGAATCTTAAAATTACCTTAGAGGCCGCTAGAAAGGCACCAACGATTCGTCTTGGCCAGGAATATGCCTTTGGCAACACTGCTTTCTAAGCAAGAAATGTCAGATTCAATAAATGAGGGGGCCCTAACCCGTGTGAAGTTAGGGGGTACTCTCACACACTGTTTTTTTACTGGTAGTGAGAAATTGACTTCAAATAGCCGTCATTTGCTATGGGGAGATGCTCATAGCCTTTGCATATGAAGCTGTACTGTATAAGTCATTTTATGTAGCAGCATAAAGTGCGAAACAAGTGCGAAACAAGTAATGGGAAATTGACTTCAAAGTGGGATTATTTTTATATAAAGGCATTTGCCACCTTTTCCCACGAGAACCTTGTACTACATACAGTCCTGAGCCCAAAACCAATAGAAGAATTCGAGTTATCATAAGGTCTAAAAAATGTGGTAAATGGTAACAAAATTCTACCATTCTGTATTCTACGAGCTGTGAATGAAAAGGAATTAGTTTTAGGTATATTCTATGACCTTAGTAATGCCTTGATTTTGTAAATCACCAAATACTGCTTAAAAAACTGGAACACTATGGGATTAGAGGAAAGGCGTTACAATTGCTCCAATCCTACCTAACAAACAGAAAACAAGCAGTTGAAGTCACGCATAACACAGAAGGGAAAAAGACAAAGCATATTTCAAAACAAATGACAATCCAACATGGGATCTATTTTAGGACCTTATTATTTTTAATGTACATAAATGATCTTCCTACGTACATAATACAAGAGCAGGTAATTCTATATGCTGATGACACGAGCATCATTGTTAAAGGAAAAGATATAAATGACTTATGTGCAAATATTAGTAGAATATTCGAACAAACTAAAAATTGGTTCGACAGTAACAGTCTGATCCTAAATAACACAAAAACACAATACATACTCTTCCATACAAAACAAAATACTGTAATAAAGATATTAAAAATCACGCAGCTTTCTTAAATCACGCGCTCGCCCCCCAACTTCAGTGCTTTTGAGAGGATGCGCCTCCTTTATCTTAACCAAAATCTCCCTGCAGCACTACACCACCACGGAGTACATCTTCACCCTCCCACGGTTGGCTGCGCCCCCAAAGGGAGGACTTGCCCCATTTATTGTAACCTACTCTTGGTCATACACCTTCATTGAAAATTTCGCTTCTCTACCTTCAATGATTTGGAAATTGGGTTTTTGGGGCGGCCATTTTGGATCCAAGTTGACGACTTTTTGAAAGTTTTCTTATTTTGTCGTGACCTACTTGTGATAGTACAACTTGAAGTAAAATTTCATTTATCCAGCTCAAACGGTGTGCAAAATGGGATTTTGGGCTGTCATTTTGGATCCAAGATGGCTACTTTTCCCAAATGTTGTGATATTTCCCTAAGCTACTCGTCATAATGCACCTTTATGCCAAATTTCGTATCTCTAGCTCAAACGGTGTGGAAAATGGATTTTAGGTCCGCCATTTTGGATCCAAGATGGCGTCTTTGAACTCATTAGGTAACATTTTCATAATCAAAAAGTGATGTTGTACCTTTATGCCAAATTTGATTTCAATAGCCCCAGCGGTTTAGGCTGTGTATTCTATACAACAATGGGTTCGGCGGCCATTTTGGATCCAAGATGGCGACCGATTTTGCTCATTAACGAACTTAACCGAGCTATTAAGCCTAGAAACAACATATAAAAATTTGGTTCAAATATCTTCAAAATTATGGCCGCTAGCGTGTTAATATATATATATATATACAGGGTAAGTCAAAATGATGTACCCGATTTCATGAATTTATTTTGTGAAATATAATGAACATATCTGAATGTAATACATGTGGTAAGAAGGGTAACTCTCAAAGTTTTTTTCAGTCACATTACAAGTGCTCTATGTGAGCACCCCGCGTAACACGACACACATCAAGCCGATAAGTCTATATCCTGCCAAACCTTGTGTAGTGTGTCACGGTCAATCTCTGCAATGGCTGCTGTGATGCGGGCGCGAAGGTCACCCAATGTTGTTGGAAGTGGTGGTACGTAAACACGATCCTTTATGAAACCCCACAAAAAGAAATCACACGGGTCAGATCGGGGGAACGAGGTGGCCAA
>JAGDQP010009891.1:5764-20486 GCA_022664845.1 Lepisma saccharinum
TGCAAACGTTTTTCTTCAGACAAAACGATAATAGGAGAAAGCAAATTTCACTAAACAGGTTTGAGATAGGTCAGTTATCTTATTGAAAGTGAGTTTGTATGAATCATGTTTTATGCAAGATAAAAAAAAATGGACGTGAGGCAGAGAAAATGATACACTCACTCACTGCACGGTCAGAAGAATGCATTAAAGTTCAACACATCTCCTAGTTCGCTCCAAAGAAAAAGAAAGAACAATAACGTTTAATCATGTTGTTTTCAATTTGTTTTTGTTTTTTTCTTCCTTTCTTTGAGTACACAGGAAGGAAGGTAATTTTCCATTGGTACAAGTTGTCACGCACAAAAGCTTCGGGTTGTCTAATTTGCCTATGACGTACACGTGTTCATAAAACTTGCTAACCTTCCTCAAGCCTTCATTACAGGAGAGGAAATTTTATAATAATTATCGTACCGGTACTAGATATCCTGCGTACTGTTATTTCTAACTTTCACCTTCTTGGTTCTTGATGAGAAAGGAACAATCATATTTACCAATCAGATTAATACAGTACTTCAAAATATATTTGTACATTACATTTCTGGACATCATAGTAACTTAACCCGCGCACAGCGTCTTTTGTGAATAATTTCCATTCTGATCGTGGGAGAAGGAAAGGAAATATAGCGATCTAGTCCTTACTTAAAGTACCATTCCGATATTGGCTTCCTGTGACAGATTGAACTAAAAAAAAAACAGTTTGAAAGGCTGACATGAACAGGATTAGTATCTGTCCCAGCCAGAGTCGCAAATAGGTGGAGCAAAGCGGGCACGTGCCCCGGGCGCCGAGCTGGGTGGGGCGAAATGAAAATAAGAAGGTTGCGTTGCACACTTTTGGCTCCTTTGAAGGGTCGTCAAAATCGGAGTTCGTTCCCGATTGCAGAAATATAAACTGCGGTCCTGGTCCCACGTATTCGAGTGCTAGTTCGTAAGCTGCAGCCAGGGACGTATGCAGGGGGGTGGGTCCTGGGGATCCTACCCCCCCCCCCAAATTCACATTTTTTGTGAAATAATATCATTTTTGGCAAAATTATTTGCAATTTACGTAAATTTGACACCCAGACAGTTCTCGGACCCCCACCAAAACCAACTTTTGGGTACGTGCCTGGCTGAAGCCTTTGATACCAAATCACGGGGACTGTGTCTGATATTTGGAAGTTCACGAAAAGGAAACGACAATACAATATAGAAACACCTGCTAATGAATAATAGTGTATCGGTTAGTCTTCTCGTATTCGTTACTTGATCACATATTGGAATGCTCCAGTATTGATTTTCTTCCAGTGCAGGGAAAATAAAAAAGTAGGAAAATACTATAATATTTTAGAGTATTTGAGCTTAAAAAAAAGACCACCATTTCTTCAAGGGACAATAATTCGGTTTCATCTTTTCTCGTTCTGAACCTGTGAAGGTCAAGGAAGATTCGTTAAGGCCAGTGCTTTCGAGCTGCACAAATAACATGAGACAGCTTGACCTTGGGTAAATATAAAAAAGGAAATTCATTAAGGGTTTTATGGATGATGCTTGTCTTAAAAAAATATTTGATATAAGACCTGGCAACATTTGAAAATGTCAAGCATATATTTTCTTGTATAAAAAAGGAAAAGTTAACTCATCGAGCTCTACGTAACGACAGTGAAGCGATCGGCTAGTGTCGAATGATAGACGCCAGAGGAAACAATTAACCTCGATCGTCCACTTCCAGTCTAATCCAATATGGACGAAATCTTAAGTTCTAACTTAGTTTTCATAGGTTTGTTATCCCTGTGTCGCCCGTTTTCTTTTTTTGTCCTATACCGAGCTTTGCACATAATGGTTTAAACTGTAAATTAGGCCTATTAACTTTCTTGCAAGAATTTATACATAAATAAAAAAAAACGGGTCGCACAGCGATAAACTTAAAAAAAAAACTGAGTTAGAATTGATAAATTGGTCCATATTGGTTTAGACTGGAAGTGGATGATAGAAATTAACTATCCCCACTGCTTCCAGTTTTCATACATTCATTAAATGTTTACTTTCATCGATCAGTCCAGTATCGCTTTTAGTTGTCAATGGGTTAAATACTGCAAAAATGCCTACATTACTCTGCACTTTTCCTTTGAAAACGCCATAGTTTTATGTAGAAGAAATATAATACATCTACTCAGCATATGTCGAGGGTTTATCATGTGTTCCTGTAGGCGTATCTTGAACACTTTTTGTGCACTTCTGTTTTTCACGACTACTTTTAACGCGTCGTGTTTACAATTTCATCTGTATAAAATCAAGATTTATTCAGTTTAGTATGAAATTTCTTTAACATCTGGCGACAAAAAAGTAGCGGATTTAATGTGTAGTCCATAGTTCAGTCGGTTAAGATTATCTCCAAATGATTATCGGATTTTATCCCGCTACTGCCAGTTTTATTTTTTCTCTCTTAGGGCTGATGTCCATGGAAGCTTGCGCTGCTTGCGATTTGGGTGAGAACCCAATTGAAAAAACGTGTTTTGTTGCGTGTTTTATTCTAAGTTAAGTGTAACAAGTGTTTTAATTTGCTATTCACCCAAATAGTAAGCAAAGCAAGCATGAAAATCAGACCTTACACTACCAGAATAGCTTATTACTACATCTTAACCAGGGATTAAATTCAGGTTGAGCTCGCGAAGCCTAAGCCAACCAACCCACGGATTTTCTAGGGAGGACTGGGTCCTACCCAACACTACTTTTATCACACGCCATGGATCTCGTGTTTCTATATATTATATACTGTGCAGACAATACATCTGTTGGTAATTATGCGGTAATATATTTGGTAAATTACGAATCAATGCCTAGGATGAAATGCATTTATTAGACACCCAATCCAGTTTCATGTAGTTTGAAATCTGTGATTGAGATGGCGATCGCTAGATGGTAGTCCAGAAAAGACAAAAAAGTTAAGTGATTTTATTATTGAGATTTTTGTTATTATGACTCATTATTATCCTTATTAGTGGTCGTAATGTATTTTATTTTAGTATTGTTGTTAGTGCTCTTATTACTGCTACAAGTACGACTGTAGTCGGTATTTTAAATGTGTTCATGCAGTAATTAATTTGATACATGTGAATTTGGTTGAGAGCCTTCGCACCCGTGTACTTAGAATTTAATCGTTTATCTTTTCAGACCCAACTGTTCATATTTTTTCTTTACACATTTTATGTGCACAGAAATGATCATAATTTGAGGTGTGGTGTACAAGAAGTACACTTTAAAAATAAATGACAGATCAGCCATATTGGAGACAAACTAATATGAACATATTACAGAAGAATTATATGGGGAAGCTAAAAAGTTACATATTTACTTCAAATATTATACTAAAATCCATACGCGAAATCAACCAGTTTTAAATCACTGTGGACAAACACGAAAATCAGACAACAGCACTCCTTTCGTTGAGTTTTGATGAAATAATGCAATACAAAATATTTCGTTGCTCCCACGTCAAGCAGACAAAAAGCAGGAAGCTGTAGTACAGAGGGCGTATATTTGGAAAGTCTCTGAGTGCGTGTTATGCACAGCTTGGTTGCAAATTTACTACTAACATGTGACACTACTAACAACACTGTGGGGTAGTTTATAGAGGACGGTTGAGTTCAGGATTCACTCATTCGAAACAAGAATCGGGCAGCAGAAACGTCTCTCTTTAAAGGAACCGTGCAGGGTGCAGGAAAATGTTTTAATCATCTCGCCAGGAGATGTTAGCCTTCATAGTAGACGATACTGAATGACTACAGCGCACACAATTGCGCATGTATCCCTTTCTTCGGTTTGTGCCTTCAATGTAGGTTCGCTGACTTCTATTATGAGCCGTGAAACACAGACTATTCCAAAATGCTTTCTCTAATAAGCTGCTTGCAAGATTTTTATTTCTCGATCTACCTGCACGACTTGGCAGCCATATTGGCAACATATTGGAAACACTTTCGGTACGAATAGCCCACTCTCGCGTAACTTCAACTATAAGTAACAGCGAGAAACGCTCAACCCGGCAGCTGCAGTTTGGTCTTGTGATCAAGGCGTCGGGAAGCTGATCCAAAGGTACCGTGTACAAACCCTGACTTTGACTTTTTACATATTTTTTTTTAGAAAATTAAAGTTTTTTTGTTTTTTATGTATACACAAAAGGAAATAATAATAAAAGTTGTGATTTATAATTTTGAAAGAGGCCACTAAAAACTAGGATGTATATAAACCCACCAGGGCAGGATGAGTCCGAAGGGAGCTGGGCGGCGTTAGCCTCAGGGGGACGCAGCTCCCCGGTTAGCGGTGGGCATACGCATAAGTACTGTTTACTCAAAAGTTCTGTGACGTACCGGAAGTGTTTCCAAGTGAGCTCTCCCCAGCCCTGCAGATCTGTAGCCAGTTCTGAAAAAAAAATCTTGCAAGCTGCTGCTTAGCTGTATGTTGTGACGAAACAGTATTTAAGTCCAAATATTCATATGAATTAGATAAATAAGGGTGCGAAGCATGACTGTCACTTACAAGTAAATCTATCGATGCTTCAAAGCGCCTTTTTGACCAAACTTGGTAGAGGATTAGGGTAGATTAACAAACCCCCTAGAAAGCTTGATTGAAAGTGCTTTCGTCCATAAAGACGGACGCAGTGGCCAAAAGTTTGGTTTTTAAGAATAAGCGTTTATAGTGTGATCTAAGTAGAAAAACACACGTTTATTAATAAAATGTTTGAAATAATGGAAAACAAATACACATTAATGAATATTGGGTAAATGCGCTATCTTTTACAGGCTACGTTCGTCATGGTCGCCATCTTGAAATCGGCCATCTTGAATCTTGCTCGATTTTTTTAAAAATAATAGGAAGGGGGTCATGTAACATATCAATCTGGGCTAGAATTTTAGCAGAAACACATTGGTGAAGTCAGTTTTGCCATCAATGTATCTTTGAGAGAGAAAATGAGAGGTGACATTAGTATGCGTAGTTAATTGAAAAGTTCAGAAATACTCTGTTATTTTTGAAACAATGCAACAAAATGAAGACTTAATGTACAAGTAATGAGTATTGGGAACCACCTACCAAGTACTCATTATTTGTGTATTGTGTTTTCATTTCTTGCATTGTTAAAAAAAAAAAATAACAGTATTTTATTAATTGTATGCCCTTTATACGTCCTTGGCCTAGTTTTTTTCAAAGCAAAAATCCTTAAGTTAACCTGACGTGACTGAAAAATCACGGGAAAACCGAGTCAGGATACCCGATAGCAGGGCGAGAACCAACAACCTTACGAATAAGAAGATAACGCTCTACCAACTGACTTGTGAGTAAAATTAGGCAGATTGAGTATCCGAATAGGATTGAACTAACAGAAGAAACGTCGTGCAAGCACTGGATATTGGGAACAAGATATCAAAATTTATTTTTAAAAAATTCCTCAATTAAATCATCTCAATTCACGATCTGAATGATGGATTTTCCTTCTGATTTTCAATCTGACTCGAGACAATATGTTGAATAATGATCAAAGTAAAACGTTTCCATTGAAACACGACTTGTTTGTTCTAATTTATCTTTGCGTAATGCGGAAGTTGAGTCTATAAACGGGCGGAGTAGAAATGGTCTTGGAAATAATCCTTGATTGTAGATATAGGTGGTGAGCTACGGTACGTTTTGTAATATACTCTTTAAATTAAAAAAAAAACAATTACAATCACCATTAACGAACAAGTAATGTGATACACATATAAGAGTCTGTACTGACGTCCTAGCACGTTCGGCTGCTGTCAATACAATAACTGTTTACGCACATAGATGAAGTATTTGAATTAATATGTTTCTCCCACTTCCGAATCATTTCGTTAATAAATGGTATTTACTTAAAAACAATGTTAAAATTATTGACTCAATACTATAAAGTTTTAATAAGTGGTTTAGCCAATGCGTCATATTTTCATTCCATAATTGGCGGATGAATATTGTAATTCATGGAGCGTTTTGTTTGCTTGCGTGCACTCAACGAGTAGAAACTTGTAAAGAGCGGCAGCTAAAAAGAAAAAAAAAGTCAGAGTTAGATAAAGGTGAAGGTTTATGGACGACCTCTGTTACATTGTTCTAACAAAGATCTCTTCTCGAGTGTTTTGCAACAAAAAAAAACAAAAAACAATTTAAGTGAATTCGCATAATGGACTCTTTCTTGTCTCTTTGCAAATACACTGTCACATGTGCACAAAGCATGTGATTCAATGATGGCCTATGGTTAAGTTTTGATGGTATTTCTATCACTTCCCCATAAAATCACATAACATTACTGAATTTTCCCAAAACTTGATTCCAACATGGAGCTATTAGAACAGTTTAGTAACCGATTTAATCTTTTCATTTATTTGAGGCTTGAATTATTAAAATAAGATATTGAATCCGGCAAATTTTATAAGAGATTAGCTGATTTGCCCGCCCGTTGGTGCGGGGTAAATAAAATACATGATGGCAACGGTCATCGGGACTGCCACTTATAATCACTGCACCCCTTCCTTAGAGAGTTTTGGAGTACTGCTCCCCCTTTATCGTAACCAGACTTTCCTGAGGGCTGCACCCCCCATGGGCAGATCTGCTTCATACCCCTCGAGGAGGCTGCGACCCATAGGAGAGTTTTGCCCCATTTATTGTAACCTACTCGTAATGGTACACCTCATACCAAATTTCGTTTCTCTACAAACTCTCAGTGCTTTGGAAAATGCGTTTGGGGGCGCCATTTTTGGTTTTAGATGGCGACTTGTTAAAGTTTTCTTATATTATCGTAACCTACTCGTGATGGTACACCTTCATACCAAATTTCATTCCTCTATAGCTCGAACGGTGTGGGAAATGGTTTTGGGGCGGCCATTTTGAATTCAAGATGGCGACTGATATGATAACGTCCCATACAGATCCAATATCTGATCATGTGCGAAAGATTATTTCAATCGGTCGAGCCGTTTTGTCGTGATGCTCACGAAAACACAGCCACTTTCATTTTAAATAATAAATAATTGAAAATAAAATGTCCAAATTTGTTACAAGATACCTGATTATTCTGATCTTAAATAAAAATGGTTCCTTCTAAGATTTGCACGCAAATTCTGATCTAAAATAAATAAATAATTATGGGACTTGTAAGAAAAAATATGTTACTCACTTTTTTAAATTTTATGTGAAGTTTCTCACAGATTGAATATAACAAGTTTTGATCCTACGTACCTCATTTTTGTTCTTAAATGACATAATCTTTGTTACGGAACCCATTAGAAGTAGGTATACTCAAAATACCTTATGGAGTTTCAATGATTTTAAATATTTTTTTTACTGTAGAGTATATGTTTCCTATAATTTAAAAAGATAATATATTTTTAGATCTATAGATCTTTGCAGAAAAAGAGATTTTAATAAATGTATTTACTTTACCTGCAAGGAACTTCGTTCCAATGAAACCACACACGATCATCATCGTATGGTGATATATATGTAAGAATGTCACTTGATTCTGTTTTTTCCTTAAAACGAAAAATATCTGCAAAGAGGAAGCAAGACCAATTTAAGAATTATTAAGATAATAAAGAACAGATTAAAATTTATAATGGAGATAAGAATGACAAGGTTTCTGTAGAATTTTTAACTAATTATTATTTAAATGATAACAAAAAGCCGAATATCAATATATGGCTCTGTCCTTAGAAGTTTACCATCTCTTTTAGGACACTCTAATAACAATTCTCTCGCTCAATATATAATTTTCTTTCAAACTCTTTTGTTTAAAACAAAAACAAAGCCAAGTCTTTGAAATACAAATTTAAACAACATTCACCCTACCCCCATAAAATCTTCAAGAACAAATTATTGTAAACAATCATATTGGAGTCTCGAGAACAAAAACAAAATAATGGAAGTTTCGACAAACAAATATAAACTAAAGTTTCGACAAGAATAACAAATAAAACTTGTTTCGAGAACGTGACGAGATGATAAAGAAACAAAAACTAGTGATAAGTAATTGTTCTCTCATTCCAAATACAAGAAATGGTAATAGAATTATTTCTTATTTTTCACTTTTTAAGTAAAGCAATTAGTTTTTATTTTAGGAATCGGAGGAAAACAGCAAAGTTGGATCTCAAACGTATTGAAGATTCTTAAGCCTCAACAATAGAAAAAAAGAGGAATTTAAGTTTCTACCAGAAAAGGAAAAACAAATAGGACCGAAGCTTAGGTAACAAATACAAGAAAAACGAGTAAAGTTTTGACAACAAAACTAAGCCTAACAAAATCTTAAGCTTTGACATAAAAAAAAAGAGGACAAACGAAAATATAGAACTCTGAAGATTCATTCAACACCACACACAAAAAAAAAAGAAAGAAAAGAAAACACACTGAAATAAAATCCTCAAATGTTGATAACAAAAACGGAAACAAACAAAGACTTAAAAGTTTCGACAGTAAAAACTAGAACAAATACAAAGCGAAGTTTAAACAAATATAGAATGTCGATATATAACCAAGAAAACAACGTTTTGAACAGAAATGAAACTTTGATTTAAAACCGAAAAACGCATTTGAAGAAAAAAAACTTTTCGTGAGTAAAAGAAATTTGACAGGACCAGTGGTTTCTATTTTCATCCCTCTAATAACAAGACTCACTGGAAACAATAACATTGTAACGCTTGCACTCTGAATTCATCTAGCTTTTGTATTGTGTGTAATGCAAAAGAAGTGCACTAGTCTTTTTCTAAACGTCATCTTCTAACATATAAGTTGCTCTGAATGATGTCTCATATTCCTGGTGAATTCTAGAATACAGAAAAAAAAAAAATAATAATGTGAAAGTCTGTACACAATGAAGACACACTGTAAACTAATCTAATAATTACTGTCACCTGTAAGTTCTATGCAGGGACTTTATGAACTACATAACCGTCAGTATAGTAACACACGTGCGCAACCAAGACAGAAAAACAATCACACATAGATTAGTCATTAAAAAAAAAGAAGGTTAACAAACATTCTGTATACACAAAGCAAATACATTGCAAAGACTGGTTACCGTACGGTGCAAAACAAAACGATATGACTTTCAGAGCTACTGAAGTCCTCGCTGTAGTAGGTAACATTCATATGGAAATAGAAATTCTTCTTATTCAATGGCAGGTGTACAAATGAAATGATGTCACAATGATTTTCGATGGCGAGTAAAAACTTTCGCCCTCTGTATATTGTTTAGTTGGCAACCCTTCAAGAAGGATACTTTGGCTTGGCCTGAAATGTGATAGTAGTACGAAAGTGCTGCTCTCTACAGCAGTTATTCTGAACTACGTGTAGTTTGACTGTTGATAATGTTTGGAAGACGGAGCTACTTTTTAGGAACGGAAAGAAAATGTTTGGTTACTCATTTGCTTTGCATGGGAACAGTCATAGTATCCTCACGCAAGTTTTACAATTTTACACCTATGGTTCATACTCCAGAAATGGGGCATTTTGTGAAACTGCATTTTTTTTTCACGAAAGATAAGCCCCAAATTACTTTCTTTGCTTCTATTGGTTTGTTAAAACACTTCTAACTGGGCCAGTTTCTAGCCACTTTCATATTTTAATAATATTTATGCTATTTAGTCTTAAATATGCTTAATATCAACTCCATGGAATGAAACTCACCTTCAATTTAATGTTTGAGAAATGTTTTCACTGTCTGTTTTTAGTTTTCCAGTTAATTTTCAACAATTATCCTTCAGAATAATTTAGTTCGAAGCACGAATCGTAATTAAATCGAAAATAAATCAATTAGTATGAGAATTACATTTACTACAACACATGAAACCCGCTTTTTCATCACCTCCATGGACTGACAAAAAAGTTGTAATAAAAGTGTGAAGCTGGCAACACTGCAAAACATTTCTGTATGCGTTGGACAGGACGCATCCATCTTAGTCTCGTTTCATCGGAACTAGAAGGAAGATGCTTCTACAGTCAACTTATTGTGGAATAGAAAGTTAAAATCAGGTGTGTCTCACTTATTAATCATCAACTCCATGGAACTCATAATCATAGAATTTTATTTTAATTTCTGTTTTCTATAATCATGAGGAGAAACCAAACACTAAGCCCTTCATTCATGCTTCATTGTGAGATTCCATTCTCACTATAAGGAACACGGCAACAAATAAGGTAAAAAAATAAACATCAACTCCATGGAAATTGCTCTATACTTTGTAAATGGACTAAATAAATAATACAGTATTGATCTCGGAGTACCTTCAAAATGAACCCAAAATACCTCCAAGATTACTACAAACTAATTAATATATTTACAATTTAAAATAGTTGATTTTATTTACTATCCAAAAAGTCAATTTTCTAGAGGATGACCCATACATACATCGTTTCACTAAGCATTCCCGCGTGGATTCATACGTAAGCAAAAAAAGTTTAAAACAGTACCTTGTTAGGTTCATAAGCTTTGTTTTAAAATTGAATTTTGAATCCTAATTCATTCCTGTAAGAAATGTAGCTTTACAACACACAATCCCGTTTATTAATCTTATTCTGATGGGCATAGTCGAAACAGTGATACACATAATGCAGTAATCAACAACTAAAAAACAGTAAATGCATAGAATGTGCTGATACCTTAGACATTAATGTAAGGGAGGTTATAGATTGTAACTTATTTAGAAGTATTTTAATTAACTTATGAAATACAAATACTTACTGTATCAAGTAGTTCGGTTATTTTAGCCATGAAATACATCCAACATGCATTTGCCATCTGCAAAGAGAATAATACGTAAATCCAATGATTATTACACACTTTAAAACGAAAGAAATCTCAAACACAGTACCAACATTTACAAACATTCTTTACACGGTAATATATATACACATCAACATTAGAATTTCCTATAAGGAGAAAAAAAAATAGAAAATAGAAGTTATACTGTTTACTTATGGCATTCCTTGTACTATTTTTTTCTCAATAGAAGCTAACAGTTCGCAAAATTTGTTCATTGAATCCCCTATAAACTAACAGTATGAGAGTTTAACAATTAGGCTTTTTACATGCAGGGTTTCCGCCAGATCTGGGGCGGTAGGGCATCGGCTCGAAGGTCGCGGGTTCGACTCCCGACAGGGCCATTGGTGTGGATTTTAACAACTAAAGGGGAATCGTGACGGGCCGAAATCCACAGTTACTAGACTGGCCCATATTAAAATCAAGTTTACGAAAGAGAATGGCGTTCGGGAGTAAAAGTTGTTGATTTGGAATGTTCAGGAATCCAGCGATTGTTTTGCTGCTCCGTTTAATCTGGTTTTGAGCACCGATCGAAGGGATTCCTAATTTAAAGATTGAGCAGCGTGTTGAACTCACTTGTATTTCTTGTGAGACTGAAAGAGGTTTTTAACAGATTGTTATCCATAACGTATACGAGGAAAGCTCTGTGTTATGAAACCCGAATTTTTTAGTGGAACAGAAGATTTAATGAGTCGAGAGCAGTCAAAGACGATGAACATCCGAGACTTCCTATGATATCAAAAACATAAAAGTGATTGGGCAACCAGTAATATTTTCCTTCGTAAAAATCACGAGTGAGAATCAAAGTGATCGTAGATATAAAGAGACAGTAAGACAAATTTTGCTTCAACGATGTCACATCCAACAAGTCTGCGGGAAAATGAACCCCAAAAACATCACTCGTTAACATAAGGACCATCGGAAAGCAACCTGTTCCAACATGTTGCAAACAAGTCAGAGAGCAATTAGACTTGCTGGAAAAAGTCATCACATACGTGGATACATAGATCTTTTCATAAAAAGAAAAACTTGCATTCATCCGTGGGAAAGGTGAGGTTGACAACAGCAAGACTGCTTAAAAAGAGTCAACGTTACGGACAGGGATTCCGCCAGGTTTTAAGTTTGGGGAGGGGTGTAAAGTCAAAATTGGGAGGGTGTACGTGGGGTTTTGAACGATTTCTATCGGTTTTTGATCGCAAAATTTTTAAAGTTGGGGGGTTCTCTCAAGGATTTCGAGGATAATACCCCCCTACAGGGGGTTCTGGCGGAATCACTAGTTATAGAGCTGCGAACAGCGGAAGACGAGAATTCAGCAGACAGGCAAAGGAGGGAGTATCAGTAAAGAGTTAATTTTAAGTTTGTAGATCATATTTATGACATCAGCACTGTTTTTAAACGCCTCGGATACTATCTTGCATACTGTTACAGGACGAGACAAAAGCTCTCTTGAGTTTAGTCAGAACTTATTAGGGTTTCCCTAACGTCATTTTGTTTTCATGAAAACAAGACGTGGAAGATCTTGATCGTCAGAAAGTTGGTAGAGAGATAAAAGTAAAATAGAATTTATCAGGAAATCAACTGTGTTATCCTTAAACACCTTTTACTAAGGATAGATTCTATCAGGATTGAAATGGATGAAACGAATAAAGGTAACCAGGAAATGCCTAAAGCAATAAATTGCACTAAGAAAGAACGAACAAAAAAAACACTGCTACGTTTACATAATATAACCATTTCATGAGAAGAAGCACAATAATGACCACACATCCAGCAGGTTTATAGCATGAAGTAGTCCAAACCTTGCTTTAACGCTGAGAAAATAGGCAAATGTCTGCCTGTTGGACGTTTGTTCATAGGAGAACCAAAGAAAATTGAAGAAACAGGCATTTACCTTTTTTTCTGACCGTTAATTGAAACATTTAATCCATCTGTGCTGCTGGAACTAACATCAATAGTCAGTATTTTCCACAAAATCCGACGGATTATTAGTCTAGAGATACTGGAAGAATATAATCAGAAGTAAATTTAGATAAATTGAAACGATTCGAAACATAGTTGATTCCAGTGTATTAGTAGTAACTTCTGTAAGAACAACAGCGGGAGATTTATCACATCCACCATATTACCCCGATTTGTCACCCTGAGAGTAACATCTGTTTAAGTTTGGAATAAGTATATTTCGAAACTCAGGAGAATTTTGAATTTTGACGACCACCTAAACGTTTAAGTATTAGTTTGAGATACTTAATTGTTACCTAAGAGTTACCGTACCTTTTTACTCTTCATTGTAATATTCCAATGATCCGCACTCAAAATAGCAGAAAGGTGTTACATTATCAAAACTATCTCAACAACAACTGTGTTACAAAGTAAAGGGGTTAGAAAGAAAATAATAGCGCTACCCCATTGATGAAGCAACACAGAAGCTACCTAATAGCAACTGATCAACTCGACATAGATCTTTGGCACTTTTCCTTACGAAGCGTATACCCTATCTACTTTTCAAGGACACAGAATGTTATCACAGACAAAGCGCATGCAGAGATGAGTCTTCCGCGTTATTATCGAATAAATAAATGAGATTAAACCAAGGTTGCCAGATCAAAGACATATACTAACAAGTATGAAATCAGATTTGAACAACAACGCATACAGAAATCATGGACTAGACACAACAGAAAATACATAGTTGCACCATCTTGTTATTTTTAATATACGTTCGCACGATTTATTGATATTGCTAATGGAAAATTTTAATCATAGGTTTTCGAAACAAAAGTGTTTAGTTCCTTCCGGAACTTAACAACATGCATTTCAACAGAACAATAATAAAGAACTACTTGAATGTTACCCGCTGAGAGTACACCCAAGGCCAACAACTTCTGAGCGTAAGAGTGGTTCTCAAGATCTCTTGAAGATGCGTTAACCTCTTAACAGACTGTAGCAATCTCACTTTTTATTTAAGAAGACAGCTTAGATTTCACTCCTACACTTATCAAATTGTAGGCACGTGTCTTGGGATGATTATTATTTTTATTCTCACACGCTATCTTTTGCACTAAGCATGAAATTACTCTTTTCATATGTTCGAAGTAAATGACTTCGTATCAAGCCTTCTAGCGCAAAACAACTGCATAATTATTATGCTGCTACCAGTCTTTACCGATCACTTACTTGCGCCTGCCATGTATAAATTTGATTGTGAACTGGATTTTTATGGCCTTTGGGCATTTAAGGCTCAAACCGAGATAGGGGAAGGAAAAGGTGTCGGCCAGGGCCTAAGTTGAATGTACTATCGCGGTATTTGTCTGATGTGACTGAGGAGAAAACCCTGGGAAAAGCTCAGTCAGGATAGTCGGCCGCTGGTATTGAACCCACGATCTCCCGAATGCTACGTCAACTCTCTACCACTGATCTACGACGGCTCGGTGTGTGAACTTTATGTATTAAAAAGAGAATAGTAGGGTTTTTCTTTAAAACTGGACCAAAACTAACCTTATCTGATCTAATCTAATATACCCCTAATCTAGATAAAAGTTCAAGAAACTATATATTCATAATAAATATAAACATATAGAAATGATTTTGAAAGAATAAACAAAAAAATGACCCCGCCGGGATTTGAACCCGGGTCTCTTATTCAGCAAGCTGATGTCAAACAATACGCCACACACGCGTAGATAACGTGGCTTCACTGTCGCGACACTCTCTCTATGACTATCAGCTTCAGCAATCAAATGCCTAGATAAGACCCTGGCCGTTATCATCCTCAACCCTCCACGGTTGTTATATTTTTACTTGGTAATTAATTGGATGAGATTCGTATAATCTCTTGGTCCTAAGGCTTCCATCACAAACTTGTTTGATTGAATTGAATTTTAATTAAGACCTTTA
>JAGDQP010009891.1:25486-38211 GCA_022664845.1 Lepisma saccharinum
TTTTTGTTGGAGATCGTTCTTTTACATTAACCTTAAGATATATGAGAAGGTGTAAGAGAAGGAAGACTTACACGATCTGTTTTATTATTTCATTTTTTTTTAGTCAAGATCTATCCTCGCTGTTACGTCATTCTCGGAAATTAATTTCCTGCGTTAATTGACGTCATCAACTGAGTATTTGTTTCTTTTTGAAGGGTTCTAATTAATACTGTCATTAGTTTCACCAAGAAAAAATGTTGGCTCATTCATTTACTAAGCGGACAAGAAGAAAGCAATACATTTTCTAAAACAAAAAAGAATCTATTTCAGAAACGCAGCGACTGTCAGAAGAGTTTCGATTACGTTCTTGGAATATGAAATATTGAAACATGAACTAAGAATCAGGGACTTCTTCATCAGTTTGAAAGATGAGGCCCTCCTGCTGAGAATTCTGTAGTTTAGACGAGAGGAGGTAAACATTGGAAATGTCATAAACACATGAAGCATAACAGGATAAACATAATACCTTTTTTTTAAAAAAAAAGCATGTATGGGTCAAGACCAAGCAAGCAGACACTATGGCCTATGCCTGTCACATGTGTGAGGAACGATGTTCCTTGGCGAGCGACCTTCCGGAACACGGAAGAAGAAAGTACCAGACAAAATCATTTCCATATAACACAAACTGTTAGCTATCTAAATTACTTGTCTAAAGTTAGATCACTCCTGAGTAGGCAGGTATGCGTAGCGAAAGACATTCGTCTTCTGGACCATGGGATTCGTTGGCATAGATTACTCAAACGTGAGTTATCAATGTATTGAGTCTTATAGTTTCTTCGGTAGGCTGCATTGCTTGAACTAATGTACACTTTTGCGTTCGAGTGGGTGGTGCAAGCTATACCTCAACTGTTCGCATAGCCGGCACCAGTGAAAGAAGTGTAACCCAGCGCAAACATTTTTTGTCCCTGTTCGGGCGCCAGTATAGCTGTGTGCAGATAACTGACAGTCGTATTGCATTCTCAATATATGTGTGAGAGAATGGATTACAGAGGGCGTTATGTGCTAGCAGAAGTGAATAACCACCTGCCCGCTCGAGCGAGAGCTGCGCGAGATTTCACGAGTAGATACTGTGACGTCACATGCATTAACACAGTTCTGTACTTACTTACACTTCCAGTAAAGAAGGCAGTTACAAAGGCACTTGCAACACCGAGAAGATTGCCCGAACAAACCTTAGAAAGCATTTGAAAATTCGAAAAATGATTGAAAGTGTCAAAGAAGTCGCGCTACAGGTACTAAAGAATGTCTAGGCACATCTTCGTAGATACGTAGTATAAACATGTTGGGTGTCGTATTAGCTTCGGACAAGTAGAATGCATAAACACGAAACATTATCGTAAGTCAAATGAAAGCGAAACTACACACGTAACTCCTTCACAGTCTCAAATTCAGGTTACGTTGAAAGATTTGTAATGTATAACTTATAATTCCGGCTAGCAAAATGTTACAACAATATTATTTAGTTGTCCTAAACTTGTAATCATGTGTAATAAAATTGGATGTATGCATTTAAAATCAAAAGTTATTACTATTGCATATATCACATAACTTACAGATTGCAAGGATTTGGCATGTCGCTCTTAATTAATAAGTAGTCAAATTATTTAATAGTTGTAACTACCTTCTTTCACTTTTCAGGATCTGCAGTTGTTCTTCTCTTTTCCTTCTTTCCTTTTTTGCTTCATTTATTGGTTTATGGCCATAATTTACTTTAGATAAAATCACTTTCACTTTCGCGCGAAATGTATCAAGTTTTACGTTTTATATATTTCGTTTTCACGTTGTGTCGTACACACATGAAATAAATAAGCGAGAACCTGTAATGAGCTAATTATCTGCCAAACAAGCGCGCTTTGATTAGCTAGTTACCAAAGCTGATTACACATACCCCCTTTTTGAAAAAATAATTAAATATACCGGTAATAGAATATTAATTGTTTTTTTTTCTTTGAGAGTATTTAATCTTAAGCAATGATTAACTTTTACACCTAGTAACTTCACCATCCAATTCATTCTCAGATTATTCATGTTCTTCACATCAAGTTTTAAAACGACTTTACTTTGAAACTTATTTCCTTTCCCCCAAGTCAATGTGAAGAAAATTTATGTATGACATTGTAGTAACAGTATTGTGGAGTATGTTATTGCTCCATGGTTGCGCTGTTTGTTGCTTATTTCTGCTTCTTATGACGTAATTAGTGAATTGTCAATATTATTTACAACCAGTAGAACGCTTGGAGGTGATCCATAGGAAACAGCCAATGATAGAAACATTAAAAAGCCTATCTTGATCGAAACGTCTTAATGATTTACTGATCGACTTTCAGTAACAGAGGAAGACAGTCAATTCTGATCATACACCAAAACTCTGAGAAGACTTCGTCACGAAAGATAGACCAAGCGCTCAGGATTACGATTTACGAAGCGAAGGTCCTTCGTGATAATGCGCATCCACATACGCGGGACGTACAACGTTGCGTTAGAGCGTCTTGGCTGGGAAACAACGCATCGCCTACAGTGTAGCCGTGATCGATCACCAATGTGTTTTCATGTCTTTTGTCCACTGAGAATAAAGGCTTTTAAAAGGAGAATGTTTAACAATGAGCTGAAGCAATATGCAAGAGAAATAACTAGAGGCAGAGTCGATCTTCTTCTTCCATGACACCGAAATTCTTGGACTACTTGTAAAGTGGAACACGTATGAGAATGTTTTAGTGACTATTAAAACATTTACTTGTATTCTTGTTCCGTTTTTCTGCTTGGCTTAGTTTCATTTAACTGCATCGAATACTACAACTGACTTAACAGAAAGTAGTATGCAGCTATGTGCCCACGGCTAGCTTTTGAGGCTTCATCATACTACACTGCTAAAGTGGTACACGTTGATAATAATGTACTAGGTCATTCTATACCTTGGTCACTAAACTTTGATCAACTTTAGTTTATTTCAGCCATTTTAGTAGTTATTGACTCCAGGCTGTCCGTCTCGATGAAATAAGTAGAAAGCCTTTTTTAAAATCTACAAACATTCATGTCCTAGCACGGATTCAAAAGCGAAACGTCTTGCACACTGGACTAACATCAGACTTCACAATACCGAGACCGGTACACCGCTCGTGAGCTTAAGTACTACCACAAATATTCATATGCAAACACACTCCGGACCTGGATTTAGAGCCTTAGCTGAATTACCCATAATACAACTTTTCAACCTTATTTGTTACTAGGAATCTTCCGACTTTAGGCCCTCCCAAATATTTCGTGTCCTGATGCGCTGTCACACCAAGTTCCCCTTGGATTCGATTGATGGCGTATCTATTATTAATCGTTAAATGTATTTATTTTTTTAAAAAAATGATAGTAAATTCATAGCAAAATTATCCAGCACAGATGATACTTCATCGGCTCCATCTACAAATCAGCCCCTGTGCATTCCTGGTCCCATAACTGACCTTGGTGGAAGTGTCTGAAATTTTATTTGACCAAGAATTTTGGCACACAGTTGTAAAAATAAGAAATAATGTAGAATCTTCTGATTCAATACTTGTAAAGATACTTACTCTCATAGCCAGGGGATCATTTGAATAATCAATCGGTTGACACCTGAAGCTATAGTAATCCCACCAACCGGACTGTAATGCCTAGAAAAGACGAAAAAACATATATGAATAACCCTTTGTTTTTACGGGTATTAGTCTAAAGATATTACACTATCGAGCTTCCTGTTCAACTTGCTCATCCGAGGTTACTCGTCAATGTAATAGCCAACCGTCTACTCAAGCTTACTCAAGGTGAGGCTCGACATGCAAGGTGGGCAACATTTGGAAAGATACAGGCAACGCAATCGAGAAAATTCAACAGGATCCTCGATGGTCTGAAGTCGTCTCAAGCTTCCTCGACAGGAAGCTTGTTGAGTAGATCGTTAAGCAAACTCATCACCAATCTCGATAACACCTTAAGATCACCAAGCTCGCCAACATGGCAGTACTATCCAAAGGACATTTTACGTATCATATCCTATATCAAATAACAGAGGAAAGTAGCCTAATTTCGCCTAGTAGCCTAATTTCGCTCACACAAGTTTCTCAAAAGATATGAATTTGAAATTATCGCAGTCGATCATCACGTCCGAAGTAACTAACGAATAGTAATATCTGAAGTTTTTAAGGATGTGGTGTGTATTGTGTGTGTCTCGTGGTCGTTTGCAATTTTTTTTTCTCCTTGTGGGAGTTTTGGAATGGTTCCCACGTTGTCTACGAATTTCAGCAAACTGTAAGTTTTATATTGATAACGTGATAACTATGGTTGGTTAGTGATAACAGAGCTATAATATACACTGGTACTTTGGCGGGGAAAAGCTTTGCTCTGGTGTGGGGAGGACCAGATTTTAGAGTGGCAAGGGAGTCCTAATTTCACGCACCTGATGGATTCAAATTTTAATTCCTAAACTTACCACGATGCATTGTAGAACAAAGAAAGTGATTTAGTTCAGGTAACGATCTGTAATTCAGTTAAAAACCGCCCAATGTAATTTCTATTTGACAATTATAGTGTCACATGTAACAGTACGAGAGAAATTTCAAAGAGA
The DNA here is from genome assembly GCA_022664845.1 of Lepisma saccharinum. Lineage (NCBI taxonomy): Eukaryota > Metazoa > Arthropoda > Insecta > Zygentoma > Lepismatidae > Lepisma > Lepisma saccharinum. The sequence goes on from JAGDQP010009891.1 coordinate 30,114, forward strand.
CAAATAAGCAACTTCGTAGAAGCAAAGCTATAGGAATCTGTTTATCAAGCAATGACAGCAAAGGAGATGACCATTGTAGTTATACATCAACAAGCACGGAATCTATCAATTATTACGATACAAAGTGTCCCATTAGTGAAGGACTGTACTTCAAAGGAAACAAAAATGTAGAGTGGGTTCAATGTTTAAAAAAATATGCCAAGTTTGGTTCCATGAAAACTGTGTTAGAAAGAAGCAAAGATCCACTTCTTATCTGTGATATCTGGCTTCAATAACTAGGAAGGGGTTTAAAGATAAAAATCTACATTTTCTTCAGATTTCGTGTTTTTGTACTTAACAATGAATAGGGATTTTTTTAGTTACAGTTTTCCCTTTACTTTAGAAAAGTGATACTCGTTTTTCTATGCATAATTACAGGTAAAATTGTTCGTAATATCACCATTTAGGTTATAAACTGATTTCTAATGATTTTTTTCATTAATTGAAGCCTTTTTATGTGACAGCATACAATGGACGAAATTTGGACCCATTTCTTCAAAGAGCCGTTTCTCTCTTGTTCTAAAAAAAATATATTATTTCTAGCGTTGTATCGACGAAATTACTGTCAAGTCAGAAAATATTTATACTGTAATGTTTGGAAAAGTCAATGCAATCCTTACATTCTTGTCATGAGCACTACAAGAGATTTTATGAGTCTCCAAATAAAACTGGACAAAATTTGGGTACTTTACAGAGTACATAAAAAAGTTACTATCTCGGAAAGAAGAGGACGTTTGAAGAAAATACAGGGCTACTGTAAATGATCTTTCCCGATTTCAAAGTTTATTGATTCACAATGACATGCAACTTGCATTAAATGAAAGGAAACACTCAAAAAAGTTTTAGTGGCTGGTAACTATGATGTTTAGTAACGCATTCTGCCGCTAGGGTGACTGTAAATCGAGATGGACGAAAACGAAGACAGAAGAGCATTTCTCATCAACTCCTTGCCGGACTGTTGATTTCCTCTTTCAGATATACCCAGTTTCTGTAAATTGTCTGTACTACTTCCGTATTGAGTGTTCGCTTGATGCATCTAACCCGAACTTTGTCCTAAAACTTCGCCGAACACTAACTACAGACTGCTTTAAATGAAATTCTAGAAAACAAAATGCTCTCCTATCTTCGTTTCGGCTATCTTGATTTACTGTCGCCCTAGCGGTGGAATGTGTAACTGATCATCAGAGTTGCCAGCTACTGAAACTTTTTGATTTTTCTTTTTTTTCATCATATAACCTAAGTTGCATGTCATTGTAATTAAATAAACGTGACTTCTTAAACTTTGAAATCGGAAAGATCATTTACAATAGCCCTTCAGATTTGGATTTATGAGGTCGTTTTTTAATTTTGCAATGCAACAAGTTCTTTACATTTTTTTTCTTTAGAAATTAAATGCACTTAGACTCTAATGCACACAGCACCACAAAGGAAAGCAGATGGAGAGAAACTGACTTGAACTTTGAACTTCGATGCCAAGATTCATGAGTCCATTTCAAACTGGTAAGAGTACAAACTTTTTTCACGACATTTTTTGTTCACTGTATGAACTCAAATTCTATTTATCTGCTTTCCGGTAGGCATTAGCGATTCGTATAGTACAAATACCATAAAGTTTTAGCTATAAAGATGTGTTTTAGCTATACACAATTAAAAACGACCTCATGATAAAATGGGTACGAGATAACGACTTACGCTATGTCTGGACTTCGGGAGAATATATTTAAGGAGTGAAATAGGAACTTGTTAGAACAACTCGCTGGGCGTTCACTTAGCTAGTGCACGAGTATTTAGCAATGCGTTTCTACCATAAGTTTACTGTACTAAATGGGGAAAGTCTTAATATAACTGAGCAAACATCTGACGTCACAGACATTTCGGCCGCGATTCTCAAAATTTCTAACTCCAGTGGCAGTCTCGATTTTGTTCCGGTGAAATCTCAAGTGACAGTTTCGATTAAAATCGTCTATTCATTTAAGGATATTGTAACATCACTTCACATTAAAAATGGGGAACCTATTTTAAGATGAGCACTGAAGACGTATCTCAATATCAACTGAGTAAAAGGTCACCACTTACCAAAGAATACATGCAATCAATACATACCATTAATAGAGAATAAGAGTTCAATTACTATTAAACTTATTATTTCCTTTATCTTGCAAATGGACCAAAAGATGTCGGTGAAAATAAGTGAATCTACCGTTTTTCAGGTACCAGAAAGCAACTTATTTAGCTCTCGATTACTTAAAGACTCAATTGTGGAGGAAATAACAAGAGAGATTTCAACGAACGAATAACACAGTAACGTTTTTGAATTGTTGTACGTGCTAGGAGTGAGCAGAAACGGATCCTGGAAAATCGAAGAAACGGATCCTAAGGAAACAGGTTACGCGGATCTAAGAGCCGGAGTCGCATACAAGGTTCCAAGGTCTAGAGCCGTGTACTTTGTAGAAGGTTCCAAGATCCAGAGCCGCGTACATTGTAGAAGGTTCCAAGGTCCAGAGCCGTGTACATTGTAGAAGGTTCCAAGATCCAGAGCCGCGTGCACTGTAGAAGGTTCCAAGATCCAGTGTCGTATACAAGGTTTCAAGATCCGGATCTAAAATATCGGTCCGAAAATCCGGACTAAGATTCCAGCTCCACGGGATCCAGATATGGGAACCGAGGAAACGACTTAGGGTCAGAAGTTCTACAACCGAGCGTTAAGTTGAGACCAACTCTCATCCTGAAAGAACAGAGAACCGGATCCAAAATTAATTGATTACACGATTCTAAAATCCGAATCCGCGTACAAGGTTCCAAGATTTGGAACCACATCACCCCAAGATCCGGATCTAGTTACGGGGTTCCACCGGGTACGGATCTGGTAACAAGGAAGAGACTTACTGTAGTTGGCCCTCGATTACGGGAGAACTCAGTTAGCTGTTAAATAACCAAATTAAGATTCTAAATTAAGATTAATTTTAACAGTGAATGTGAAAATTAGCTTATGGTTTGATTAAAGGAACAGTAACTAAAAAAGCACATGTAATTTCTAGGGATAACTTGCGAATATTCTAAGATATTCCCTTACATTTTGAATTTATTTATTTATGGACTTTAGGTATCTAAAGCTCAGGCGACAATAAGGAAGAGAAAATATGCGGGAAGGAGTTGGTCAACGCCTAGATTGAAGGTACCATCCCTGTATTTGCCTGGTGTGACTGAGAAAAGCCCTGGAAAACCACAGTCAAGTCAGGATGGTGGGACACTGGGACCAAACCCAGGACCTACCGAATGCGAAGCCAACGCTCTACTACTGAGCTACGGTCTCTCGGTATATTCCCGATACAAGCTTAGAACATAGCCTACTACGAATATCTCAATGTCCGAGGTTTTCAGGATTTTTCTTGCGAAAGACATCTGTTATCTGGGAATAGTAAGGAATATTCTTAACTAGTATATTATTTTAATATACTCAGAAGTATTTTTTCTATAGGGTGGCCCCGTGGTATTTCGATCAGAAGGTGCTATATCGATTAGAAGAACTTTTTAATTTTATTTTGTCTTTAATCTCCTGAGACTCAGGCTGGGATAGAAGAGAAGAAAGGCTGAGGGAAGGTGTCGGCCAGGGCCCAAGTTGAAGGTACAATCCCTGCATTTGTCTGGTGTGACTGAGGCAAAAGCCTGAAAAAACCTCAGTCAGGATGGTCGGAAGCTGGGATTGAAGCCACAACCTCCTGAATGTTAAGCCAACACACTACCACATCAATCAGAAAAAAGAAAAAAAAAAGGTAAAAACCGTTTTGAGTTAGGAGATCCCCTCCCCTAATGGTACTTCAGTCCATAGAGTGAAGACTAAAACAAAATCTTACAAATCACGATTGTATTGACCTGTTTTTGCCCCTCAGATCGATAGCCCCGGTCTACCGTATGCAAGAATATCTCTGATACCAAATGTCCTGGAACATTCTACACATTCTTCGGGATCTAAATGGGATATTCGTCTCTGTGGATAATAATAGAAGAATATGATTGGCATGGGAAGATACTCCCCTTAAGATGATGGTAACCTTGACAATAGGAGATTGGTATTCACCCTTTCAAAAAGAGAATTCGCAAAAAAAGAGAGTAGTTTTTGATGTTCAGACTGATAAGGCCATAAGAATTGGAAGAGCCATATAATAATAAAAAAAAAAGTGCGCCATAGCAAAACCGGTCCTTTTCGTGAAGACACAACGAAAGGAAACTTGCGCAAGGCGAAAATAACAGATGGCCTTCTTGTGAAGAGGATACTGTTGTTCCTGTGTGGGCTAGAATACAACAAAGATTTTGGCCAAACATTTATTAGACCCTGAACTTCTGCACAAAACTGGTTCCTCCACTTCTGATTCAATCAAAAATAACCACTTATAGCCCAGCACTGCAGTTGCTTGCTCAAAGGACTCTCTAAACGTCTGAACCACTCCCAAGTCCCAACATATTTCCTTCCTGTTTTTGAATGTCCGCCCAAGGACAAATCTAAGCGGAAGTTTGATGGAGAAAAGAAATTATAAATTCTAAGCAAGGAAGATCTAATCATCAGCGCCACCTTTAGTGATTTTCTGAAAGCGGGTTTCCAGACACAATGTATCTTATCTTTTTGGTTCCGTTCCTCAGTTTTCTTGAACTTCGCTTTCGCTCGTTTTTACAGTGCAGTTTCGTCCTGTGTTTGCATTGTCCGTACTTTCAATTGCATTCTACCATATGCACACTTTCGGCTGGAACAATATCCTATCCACCCCAGTTGAGAAATTTGCACGCAAAAAATTGACCGTCATCCTAAGGCGGAATCGAACACTGGTTTCTTATTTGTCGGTTGAATCCTCTACCAGCTACCAGGCGGATATCCCTTGGATTTTCAAGGAACGTTCTTGTATCCTGGGGATTCTTTATCTACTCGATAAGTTTGTGGACTTCGGATCGGTAATGGGGAGGTTCACAGCTTGAACTACTGACGCTCATCCTGATTTTTTGAATTTTATTTATGGCCTTTAGGCCTTAAGGCTCAGGTCGAGATGGGGGAAGGGAAAGGAGTCAGGAAGGGCCTATGTTGAAGGTGCCATCCCGGCAATTTTGCCTGGTGTGACTGAGGAAAAAAACATGGCAAAACCTGTCTCTGGGCCTCTGGGATCGAACTCTCGACCTCCCGAATCCTACGTCAATGCTGGGAGCTACTGCGGCTTGGTGGTGACGCTCATCTTGACTAATATTTATTAGTGTTTTTTTTTTTTTAGTTTCATCTGTTGAATGTAACTTAATAATATCTAGAATAATGACGTGCTGGGCCATAACTGTTTAATTCCTGTCACTGAAAAACGCTTACCGAATGTTGTTGTCTCTCAAGAGTTTTATGACGTGGTTAAACTAATCGATAAGTAAAGTGCATCATGGAAATTAGATCTAAAAAAAATTACAAGTAACCTTTTTTTATCATAACGTTCAATGCACTATGGACCTCTAACAATTTAATATAAACATCAATCATTGGGGGACCAACGAACACCGCAACACAGAAAAGAAAACGATTCCGACCAACGAACACCCTCCATATCCTCTGGAGTTTGCACCTGTGATTTAATTTTTTGTTCGTCACGAACCAAATGAAAGCTATGAGCTATTCAAGTGATTTTAAAAACTTGTACAAGTTAACAATGTACAGGCATCCGAGTTGCCTACTTCGATAACCTTGACTTAAATTGAGTTTTCTTTAAAGCCTATAAGTAACTTGGGCTCAGGCCACATGGATGATAATGAAAGAAGTGGAAAAAAACAGCAGAATCTCGAGAACACCCACACACACGATGTTCATCCACCAGAAAGCCCACATGGCACGATCCTATACGACATATAACCTAAAGCCGATTCGTTGGCTATTTCTACTCGTACAGGAGGTCTAAAAACACGGAATTATTTGTTTCCTTGTCCACCAATAAAATAGTACTTTAGCTATATTTAGGTGTGACTTGTTGCCTGTTACAGTTGGCAACACTGTTCGTGCAGACGAACAAATGAAAGCCTAGGGAAGATTCTGATTTTCTCTTCTTAAATAAATGACTCATTTTTAATAGTAAATATCCACTGTGTGCACTGGTTAATTTGGTAAGTATAATTCTCATTGCATAACGTTTCCTTGTGTGGGAGTGTTTTATTTTGTCAGTACATGTTGATTATGTGATTAATATTTTCCTGTCTGAGTTTTTTCACGCATATACATATTCATCTACTATACATAAAACATTCCTCCCTTTTTTTGGTCTTCTTTGGTTGTTCTGCCCGAAGGTTGCGGAGCTAGGTTGAACTGGACCGCCCTCCATCTCCAACTGTCCAGCATCAGTGTCTTCTTCTTTCATTTACTAGTAACTCATTCCTTTCCTTCCATCTATCAATGTTCCCAACGCTTTTCTTCCTCTTTCTGTCTTTTCATCAATCTTTCTTTCTACAACTCTTCACTTTAAACAGTTCCTTCTTCGAATGGAGCCAATTACAACTTACCTTCCTTTCTGTTATAGTTCTCATGAGACTCATCTTTTTGTTCTACCCTATCACTCCATTTGATTTTCTCTATTCTTCTCCAAAGATACATTTCAAAGCTCTTTATACGAAAGGTTCTTCTCTCATTCTTATTGTCCAAAACACTTCTGGTAATACGGAGAGTATAGAGCCCTGTCTTTCGTTTTTCCCGCCTTCCAACAAGAAGGGAGAACCACTGCATCGGATACTTAGCCAAACGTCATACACACTGTTGCCACATGTTATTACCTCACTGGGCTGCGTTGTAGTTAAGTCGCACGAGAAAGCTGTCTTCTCTGCTGAACATCAAAGAAAGCTTCTTTTTCCTCTCCCCTTGTGCTGTGAAACAGAGTGGGGGAGGAAAGTAGGTAACTTCGTAAATTCCCTTCCATTTTCTCCGCAAACCAAGCCTAATTTCTTTCCTGTTGCGTCTTCACCCGGATCTATTCTTTTATTGTGTATACTTTTTTTTATTAGCAAACCTTTTCCCCAGATCTTTGGAATCACCAGTCTAATAAAGTCTTTCTACCTGTTCTAATTTCTCTCCCATGAACACAATAGTTATGGTTCTCTTCTTTCTTCCTACTTTTATCGCCATTTTGTTGCGGGAAGGCGTCGATCAGAGCCTTAGTTGAGGGTACTATCCCGGCATTTGACTAGTGTGACTGAGGGAAAAACCTCAGTCAAGATGGTCGGCCGCTGGGATTGAGCCCACGACCTCCCGAACGCTACGCCAACGCTCTACCACTGAGCTGCGTCGGCTTAGTATGCATGTGAATCGTTCTACGCACTTGATGCGTTCGCGTTGTTGGCAAATTTTCAGTGTAAGGTAAGTGGGATACGCGTTAATTAATTAATTAATGTACTGAAATTAATTTATGACCTGTATTAACAGTTAATTCGATTGTAAATGTTTCTCTTTGTTTTCGGCACATAATTCAGTTGACTAATCTCCATTGCTTAATACATAATATGGCATAATAATAGGTACTTAGTACATATTACTTAATCTACATTGTGCCGCGGTGGCTCAGTAATAGAGCATCCACCTCTGGTGCGTTGAGGTTCTCGGTTCAATCCTGGCTCATGTGGTGGACAAACACCTTGTGTACGGGGTTTCTGGGGGATTCTCGCGTTTCCTCCCACTTTCTTCATTCTACCAACTCTTCCATCGTCATTCGTACGGCCTGAGTGAAAGTTGTTGTCTAAAGACCTTACAAATTAAATTCAATTAATCAACTTTATTTCTCTTCCAAATCTTTTCACATAAAATATATGCAGTTTACATCGCACTACATCTATCTATAGCAGAATCGGAAGACACTCTTACCACTGATAAAGATGGGGACTTCTACCACTATTAACAACCGAGTTGGGGTTAATTCCTTGTCCTGTATTAAGAGAAGGTTTGTACGTTAACAACCTTGGTTGCTAACGCTGGAGATGCAATGAAACATAATGATGAAGTACTAGTATATTACAGAGACCTGCACGGGCCGGGCTTGGGCGGGCCAGCTCCGATATTTCT
>JAGDQP010009891.1:38311-57509 GCA_022664845.1 Lepisma saccharinum
CTAAAGGCTTTACAAATTAAATTCAATCAATCAACCTTATGTCTCTTCCAAATCTTTTCACATATAAAATATATGCAGTTTACATCGCACTACATCTATCGATAGCAGAATCGGAAGTCATTTCTTAAAGAATATGAAGAAAAACACCCTTAATCCTACCAAAAACACTGACACTTTTACCACTGATAAACATGGGGACTTCTACCACTATAAACAACCGAGTTGGGGTTAATTCATTGTCCTGTATTAAGAGAAGATTTGTACGTTAACAACCTTGGTTGCTAACGCTGGAGATGCAATAAAACATAATGATGAAGTACTAGCATATTACAGAGACCTGCAAGGCCGGGCTTGGGCGGGCCAGCTCCGATATTTCTTTGGACTGGGCCGGGCTTGGGCGGGCCAGCTCCGATATTTCTTTGGACTGGGCCGGGCTCGGGCGGGCCGACACTGCTTTTTCTTCAGGTTAGGCCGGGCTCGGGCCGATTAATTACACTTCTTTAAAGCAGTTCAATAATTATTGACTTTCGTTAAACGATAATTGGAATAAAGCCAAACGTTCAAGTCTGTGTGCACGCCACGTGGAGTGAAAGGTATTACAAACAATGCAATATTTACAGTTGGTGTTGCTTAGCGGCTCCACTTTCGCTATAGAGGATTAGTTGTTCACCGGGTCGTTTACCCCAGTCGGCAGTCACACGAGTGACTGCATGCCCTTCCTTCAATATATAACAAAAGACAGTATGCGTATTGAAGCTTCCTCTGATGGTCCGTATCAACACCAGAATATGGTTAATCCAACCACTGGATCCCAGGGGGTGAACAGTCAGAGTTGTCGTCTTGATATAAAAATGAAAGGAAACCGCACTCTTTGTTCTTCTCTCCACTTCAGCGACCCGCAGGAAGAAATGGTGGATGAAGTCAGTGTTGTAGTCTAATACGGTGTTAAATACCGTGCAAATGTAGGACTTGCGGGTGGGGTTAAATGTCTGGTAATTTGTTTTGTAAATAAAAGTTATACTTTGACTAGCTATTTCTTTGCTGGATTTAAGAAACCTGCGACTACAAGTAATCCTAATGTTCAATGCGAAAGGATTATTTTGATCCTTTGCGTTTGAAATAAATTGAAACGGCAATCCTGTAGAATGAAATTGAAATGACTAGCAAATCTAAGTGCATCACATTGTCCAAACACTCACATAGGCATGCATTATGTTATTATTATTATACCAGATACAAATATATTGGGGCTCGAGCCAAAACTTTTAAAAATTTAACAGGCCGGACCGGGCTCAGGCCAAAAACTTCTTTGGACTGGGCCTAGGTACATTCGGACTGGATTGGGATTGGGCCGAAACATTCGGCCCGAGCAGGTTATATTAACATAGTAAAAGTAGCATCCTGTTGCACCTATGTTAAATCACTACAAGCGACATAGTGAATTCACTGTTGCTGGACGTTGTACACCTATGCTGAAACACGTATGTTATATCCATATCGGAGGTCTATTTTTGCAGTATGTAATGGTTCATGGCTTTACGTATGTTGATGACAGACAGCTCTATGACTTTGTCGCGACTCAGTAATTAATGTCTATAAATCAACACAAAGAAACTTGGAGTTAGTGACTTCCGCCAAAACGAAGACGTAATTGTTGTGATGTAATTATGAACCTTCAACAATCATCACATGCAAACAGTGTTGTTTATCCTAAGGGGTTGAAATGTAGTGGATTATGATTCTACATTTTAGTTTAATTAAAACAGCCTGACAAGGCTCTACTCTAAACTTTATAGTAAAAAGACACAGCAAGCGCTACAGTTTCAATGTTCTAACCACATCTTCCTCAGACGACACACTAATCAACAGCTTATAAAAAAACACCAGAAGGCCAAGAGATCCTTTCTACGTCATCCTTCAATCACCTACCAGAATTCGTTTACTTTCCAAAACTAAACAAATTTTAACCAATCACAGACCTTCACTCACTCTTGACCTTCTGGTGCTTGTTATGAACTGTTAGTGTTGATTACTGTTTCGTCTGAGGAAGATGTTAGAACATTGAAACTGTAATACTTGCAATGTCTTTTTACAATCAAGTTAAGTGTATAACCTTGTCAGCCAGTTTTAATTAAATTAAGTATGGATACAAGGCTTCAATATAATGATATCCACATTGAACAGCTTAGTGTAGATGCTAAATTATTGTTATGCCTTTATTAGTACATTTGACCATCTATAAAGATATGCAATATGTGTCCTCAATGAACTGCAATTCTGAATCTTGCGTTGGGAGCAGCATCCGTATATTGTAAGTGAAATTGATTGATTGAACTATTAGTGGATGTAATATTCTGTACGTATGGTACAATTGATACATATGGTGCAAGAGATATTGCCCTGCTCTACGTATATTACATTAGAGTTGTACTAATGCTGCATACTGACGTTCCATAAACCCTTCTGAGCAATGGTATAGTGAAAGACACTGATTTAGCAGCGCTGAATGACTTCTGATATTGAAGTGACGAGTCTTTGAGTGGCCTGTAAATTAATGTCATGATTGAAAAGTTTTACGTTGTTTTAATGAAATTGACGATGTTTGTGTAAATGTTTCCATAGTCAGCCCACCTGAAGCTCCTAACTTCTTCCAGCTCTTATTTCTGTTTATCCCGCGCTCAACCGCTAACAGTTTTCATATAAACATTCAATCGGACATGTTCTTCCAGCGCTCAACCGCTAACAGTTTTCACATAAACATTCGATCGGACGTGTTCTTCCAGCGCTCAACCGCTAACAGTTTTCACATAAACATTCAATCGGACGTGTTCTTCCAGCGCTCAAGCGCTAAATGATTTCATATAAACATCAATTTGAATTTAATTTGTAAGATCTTTAAGGCAACTTTAGCTCGGACCGAGTGTATGATGATGGGATGAATTGGTGGAATGAAGAAAGTGGGAGGAAACGGGAGTACCTCGAGAAAACCCAAGCACACGCTGTTTGTCCACCACAAAACCCACATGGCATGATCAGGGATCGAACCGACGACCCCTAGCATTACAGGTGAGCGCTATAACCACCATTTAACCACTATGGATCAGTATATAAACGTCAAATCATGGGTCTCGTTGGACAAGTCGCCCATCTTGTCTGGGGATTGATGACACACAAAGACTTATGTTGACAGTCTTCAGTCTAATGTTACTACCTAAAGATGGGAAATAAACTTACCTCTGAAAATAGGTAACAGCTTAGTAAAACTTGCAAAAAATTATACCCAAGAAGAACATTTTTCATATCATAAGGTTTCCGATCCTTCATATATTGAGGTCCCCAGTCTTTTACAAATTTGAGGTAAATTATAATCACAACCAATGCAGGAAACGGACTTCCACACATGAACCAGTCACGTGTCCGTGGATCTGAAAAGACAAACAAAAGGAAAATAAAGATACAGTGACGCCAACACTTCAACCATAATATTTGCTACATTAAAAAAAAAAAAAAAAATAAGAGCAGTTGAATACAAACTCATTTCTCTAGGAATCTAAAAAAAATACCATATTGTAATGGGAAGTGGATTACTACGTCAGTGTGCTAACACAAATCCACATAAACAGTGAGGATTGTGATAATGCTACATAATCAGTTTAAGAAGCAGACGACGCCGACTCCAAGCGGTGAAGCTTGGAAGTGCGGTAATCACGCCTACCAGAAAGAATTATAAAAAGCCCATCAGGAGCCTACAGAGGATCACTAACTCTTTTTGACTAGTGGTCACCTCTTCTCCTCTGACTTGGTCTGGAGTCAGAGGCCTACTTTTACCCCCGACTTGGTCTGGAGTCGGTACACCCATCCTATCTAACTTGATCAGGAGTTAGAATCCTCTCGGCATCTCTATCCACTCCGAAAAGACCTAGTCGTATAAGTCACTACATAAAGAGATGAACCACCGATAATTCATTGTAAGCCCAAGTTCGGGGTCCTTATTTTAGTAACTGTAAAGTCTTTTGTATATCACATATTTGATGGAACTTTTGTAATAAAATTGGTGTCGGATAAAAGTCCACAAGTGTCTTTGCTCTTATTATATAACCACTATAACAGCGATACTAACATCGGAAGGACTCTACCTAAGATATATCCTAAACATACGTGCTACCACGTCATTACGGATAAGTGAATTAACAAACAACAAGATCATAACGATATTGTTTGTTTCAAATCACAGGAACAAGACCAGGGCACTTGGGTAAAGATTGGTCCACCGGGTTAAGTGAGTCACCGGCCTGTAAACATTGAAAACACGTGATGGATAAATGTTACTCCGCTTTATGCAGAAACAGATTTCTAAAATTAGGCGTTTTCACCTCTTTACTCTTCAGTGGAGATATACTTTAAGCCTCTCTTTGTAATGAGTTGTGAAACCAGCGCCATTTTAAAAGTTGAACATTTTTCTTTTTAATGGCTTCATGTTAACCGAAGGGGGGGTTAAAGTGATTTTCCGTATAACGTTCAACTAATTTTACACTCCAAATTTGTTTTGTTTTTTTAAGATCGAAGTGTAAGGTTAACCTGCAATTTTGAAGTTACATACTTTTTTGGATTATCATTTACATCGTTGTTGGTTAAATATTAAGCCAATAAAAGGAGTAACGCCACTTTTGTTTCACTCAGCATGGCGCCATGTTTGTTTTGTTACGAACGGATGATGACGTGTACGTAGGGTCTACGTATAATTGAAAGGGAGGATCAGTAGAGGAAGTAGTTGATTTTGTTTCTTAGTGCATTCGAGATCTTCAAGGTGGTCCAACCTAGATAGCACCCAAGTTTACGCCAAGTTTGTACTAGCCTTCTTTTTCTTTGCAGTGCTAAATTTCAAACTTGACGTTTCAAAATTTGCTGCAAGTTTGGAATTACAAACTTTATGCAAGTTTGTATTTCTACGTTTGCAGCAAACTTTGAAGCGCAAAGTTTATATTTCTAAGTTTTACACAAATTTTACGTGGTAAGTTTAGCACTGCAAGGGAGAAACGAGGCTAGCACCAACTTGGCGTCTGGGCTGACCCAACGCCATCTGTCCGCCTTTGGTGGAACCACGTCCACCTAGCGAAGTGTTAAAAAAGGTGTGGTTTTTTTTTTAAAAAAAAACCGACGTTCCAGTTAGTATCAAGGTTAATCGAAATCTGGTTTAAACAGGATCAATAAGATTTCTCAGTTTCGAATTAAAGTCTACATAAATGCCTTTATTCCAGAAACTGTTTTCGTAACATAAAAAGACTAGTAAAATGCCCTACGTTTAACAGAAGAAACAGTGGAATAGGGGTAGAGTGTTGGCTAACAAGGTGAAAAAAACAAATCTGAAGGTTGTGAGTTCGAACCCCACTCCAGACCTCTCTTTTCTCCCTACCAACGTTTTTAAAAACAAAGTTTATAGCAAGCTAGGCTTTCCATGTTTGTAGCAAGTTTAGCATCTGTCAACTAGCAAGTTTACTGCAAGATTGCAACAAGTTTGCAGCCTTGCAATGCCAATATTGTTGCAAACTTGCTGCAAGTTTAATGTACTATCTGGGAAGGAACGTATGAAACATGAGTAAAGCATTATAAGTCATAGGCGTTTACATCAGTATATACGAATCCATTATGTGGCTCGATCCGGGGACTCCGTCCTTCCTCTCGTTCCTGAAATACTGACAGAAGTTAGGTGATTAACTGATGTTACATTGGGTGATTAACCAAACATTCAAAACTTCTCACTATGAGGGTTTAAAGGTAAGAATGTAGTCTATGGAAAAAGATGCATTTGCTACATACAAACAATTTCTGCTGATTGAAGCCTTTTCAAACAAGCATACGTAATTTGTCACACACCCAGAAACACATTATCGCCTATATATATTAAAAAGCAAACTACAAAAAGCGGTTTTATTTCAACTTGAAACAGGGTATTGTATGGGAAATCAGTTCACACGTTAAACACTGATAACGTTTTTGGATTAACAGTCAATGTATAGATCCGGAAGGGTAGCATGAGTCATATAAACACTCTGCTCGCACACTTAACAAAAGCTAATTTTTCACACTTGAAGAAGCACTTGTCATCGACGATGGAGTCAAAGCAGAAGTCATGGTGCCGAGAACTGGAACAAGGTGAAGAAAGATTGAAGCTTCAAAAACTTGTCGCAAGAGAGAGTTGATCTACACATTATTATTACTATAAAAACATTGTCAGTGTTTAACATGTGAACTGATTTCCCATAAAATATTCTGTTTCAAGTTGAAATAAAACCGTTTTTTTGTAGTCTGCTTTTTAATATATAGGCGATAATGTGTTTCTGTGTGTGTGATAAATTACGTATGCTTGTTTGAATAGGCTTCGATCAATAGAAATTGCTTGTATGTGACAAATATATGTTTTTCCGTAGATTACATTGTTACCTTTAAACCCTTATAACTTGTATACGCTTTGCCGTCTTCCGCTAGGATTCCACATTTATACTCTTCAGGTTTTGTGCTCTCAGAACATATATAGCATGTCTAAATTCCCGATTGTTAGAAAGGAATGTTTACTTCTTAGATGAACGTAGTTAGTGTCTGTTTGACATTGTAAGCTAAACCCATTACGTAGAATATCAGGTATTTGCGCAGTCCACTGTTGTATGTCATTTCGTAGTAATGTAACGTACTTGAACAGTACTATATGACCCATGTTCAAGTCCGGAAAATGGAAACAACTGAGCTTCATCTATTTTGGGGTTGAATCTACTTTCATCTAAATTTAGTTGAACGTTCACTCCTAGGAAGGACGACAACTAGGATGAAATTTAATCCCACAGAAAAATAACGTTTATCTCGTACTGATGAAACGTTCAACAGTAAGAGATAAACGTTTATCTTTCTGTGGGGGGAAGGGATTAACATTCATCTTAATTGTAGTTATTCCTGGGGTTAAACGTTCAACCAAAAACGTCAACAAAACTGTTCCATCATTTTTCGAGGTACAGGATTAAACGTTTCTCAACATGTAGTGTTGTGCTATTACGACTTTTATCACTTTCGTAGAGTTGAATTGAATTAAGTGATGGTCTTTAGGTAACTTGACTCAAGCTGAACCAGCGTAGGAGAGAAGATACTGGAAGGAAATGAGCCAGGGCTTAGTTTTATGATACCGTCTCAGCATTTGCCTGGTATGACAGAGGAAATCTCTACACTTATTTGTAGAGTCCACTCTTCAGTGTTACATAACGCAATACCTTAAGCAAAACGTTAACAATGATTATGTCAAATGACCTTAGTTTGCCAATTTTGGAATGTTTCTGCTTCAGCTTTTTAATAAATTTTATTTCATGGGTTTAGCCAGAAATTTGGGTTAAAGTCCTTTGGGCCTTAGGGATGATAACCCTAGGCGTTCACTCCTCCAGGGACGATGATGAAGAAGATAGTAACCAGGACCTGAGGTACGGATAACATCACAGCATTTGCCTAATAAAGCTGAGGAAACCCCTAGTCACAACAACCACAAGCGGGATTCGAAGTAAGGTTTCTGACCATTATCAATCCGAATCTAACGACATTAACACCTGGACCACGGAAACTGAGTGTAAAATGTTCCTTATAAAGATTTTGAGAAGCCAGTCACTGAATAATTTTGCTTGGCGTGTAGTTCGTAAGATGCACACATTAGGATCCAAAGATCCTAATAATAATGGCATACGCGATTACACTAAAGCACTAATTTTCAAGAAATGTTTGCTTCTAGATTTATTAAGTCTTAAAAATATGTATTTAAAAATATCAGAAAAAATAAATACGGAGTTTATTTAAAATGTAATTAGGAATATATTATTACAAAATAATTTTGCTGTTTATGACAAGGTTATTACGATGTAAAACTAGGAAAATAAATTACTAGAAGTAACAAATTGGCTAAAGCAGTCTGCAAAATAGGCGTACGATTGAACACGTTTATTTCACACATTTGTCCGAATAACATGTTTTCATGTGGTTCCTTCGATAAAAATATTCAATAGCGCCTTCAACGTATTTTATGATATTATGAAAGTAGCTAAGTGAAGAGCTTGCGAGCTATTCTCTGTTTAGAAATAAGGAAAAATATGATCAAAATTTCAATAAGAAAGTTGTTACCTTGGTTATTAAAACATCCTTTATTTCTAAGTAAAAATACGTCGTGGAGCCTTCTCTTATTTACCTTTATGCTGCCATGTATTGTGTTTAAGGGACTATTGAGTCATTTTTTCGGAAGAAACCACGATATTACTAGAACTATGTGAAATCCATGTTAAATTGGACGCACATTTTGCAGGCCGCCGCAGCCAAGTCCCTCTCCCTCTTAAGGAATACTTACCGCTCCATTTGTTGAATACAACATCATAACCATGAACTATATCCTTTATCAAGGTACCCATATTTGGTATTTATGGTTTATTGTATCTGAAATAGAAGAAGATAAGGATTATTTAAAGGATTCCTCTCGTATTACATGTTATAGATCTGAAGCTCTTCATTCTACATCCATTGATATTACTTATTTACAATATGTACCCACCAAGAAACATAATTTACCTATACCTAACAAAGAAATGTTATAATAATATCCAAAGATACATTTTTTAAAATAAGGAAATAAATAATAGTTTGGCAACGAAGATGCTTTTTCGGAAAGAAAAAAATATCTTTCACGAAATTTGTCAAGAAGAAAATCAACCATTAAATTAGTTTACTTTTCTGTACGAATATAGCAGAAAGCCAGATAGCATGCCTGCTTGCAACAAAGCTATCAGTCACTTGCTTTCAGCCTTCCAAACTTGATGTTATGTTGGACTTGATAAGGAGGCTTATTTGAAGCTTGTTGGAACAACCAACTATGCAAGGAAGCTTGTCAAACTTGGAAATGTTCTTGAGTTTTGTTTCTTTACTCTTCCGCTGTCGTATCAGTGCGGTGAAGTCCCATCACGTGCCAGGATTGTTTCGCCGTAAACTATAATCTCCTCCAGGTCCAATTCTTTTACTACAACCACCTTTTGCAATCTGATGAACTAAGTATAAATAACACTTGGAAAGAGAATCAGGACGAATGATTCCGTGGTGCGGTGACTACAGTATCGGATCGGTGTGCTATTGATCCTCGGTTCGATTCTCACCTCGGTTGACAACACTACATGATATTCTGACAAGTAAGCCTATCGATGTTCAGAGTGTTTTTACGACCAAACTTGACCGAGGAATAACGTACATCAGGAAACCTCCAGAAAACATGATTTTAAAAAAATGCTTTCGTCCATAAAGGCGGGCGCAGTGGCCCAAAGTTTGATTCCAAAGAATAAGTACTGATAGTGTGATCAAAACATGCGTTTATTTGTAAAACGCTTAAAAATGGAGAACAAATACACATTAATGGACACTGGGTGGAATGCACGTGAAGTAAAGGGTAAGTTCGTCATGACCGCCATCTTGAATCTTTCTCGATTTTTTATAATGCAATGCATCAATCTGGGCTTGACCCGAAATACATTGGTGAAGTCCGTTTTGTCATAAATTTACTTTTAAAGGAGACAATGAGATGTGATATTAAATGATACTTGATTCGAAAGTCTGAAAATATTCTGTTCTTTTTTAAACACTGCACGAAATTAAAATCTAATACATAGGCCTACTAATGTGTACTGGGTACTATCTATCTATCCATTTTTTTTTTCTTTTTTCATCTGAACTGCATTTATTCATAACAACCAGTATTTTGTGCTTGAGTTTTAGATGAAGTTGCCACTCTGCTTGTCATTAAATATTTTGGCTCCTAATCTTTGAATGAAGCAACATCGGAAAACACACAATTTGATTTACTGAAAGAATTAAATGCCGAACAATGTTTTTTTTTATTCAATATTACTGTTATGTTCATTCTCTTACCATTGTCAGTTTTACTGTTGTTGTTGTTTTTGACTTTAGTTGTTTCACACCTGGTTCAAACTTCAAAATGGCTTTCACAAGGTCATTCATTGTAAACAAATATAAATATAGCAGTAGGTAATGACCATCGAGCTCTACGTAACGATACTGGAGTGACTGCTTAGTGTCGATAGATAGACGCCAGAGCAAATATTTAAAACTCGTTTGTCTATTTCCAGTCTAACCCAATGTGGACCAAATTTCCAGTTGTTACTCAGTTTTATACGCTTCTTAGCGCTGTGTGACCCGTTTTTTTTTTTAATTTAAGTTTTAATTCCGGAATTATTCATATAGTAGTATACCGTACTCTGAATATAACAGAAAATACTTCAAGTAATATTTACGTTTCTAGCTAGAACTAAGACATAAGTAAAAAAAGCAGGCCGCACAACGATATCAAGCGTAAAAAACCGAGTTAGAAACGAAAATGTTTTTCATATTGGTTTAGACTTGAAATGGACAAACGGGATAAAGGTTAATGTAAAGCAAAGATCTCCAACAAAAGATGGCAGCACTATCTCCGTATGTATATGTGTCGTGCATTTTTATCGTTGCACGAAATTTCAATGCTGCTCCTATAAATTCAAGCCTAGAGAGTTCAAACTTTCAGGGAAGAAAGTTCCTAGTCAATTCAAGAGTTCTATCCATGCCTATTTTTTTATTTTTCTTGTTCATTGTCGAAATAACTTCATTAGTATAAATTTGGATATCCATAACAACAATGAAGCGATTTCAATAATGAACAGGAAAGAAAATAAAAATCGGCACGGATAGAACTCTTGAATTGGTTATGAACTTTCTTCCTTGAAAGTTTGAACTCTCTAGGCTTGAATTTGTAGGAGCAGCATTAAAATTTCGTGCAACGATAAAAATACATTAGATATATACTGGGATAGTGCTACCATCTTTTGTTGGAGATTTTTTGCATTACATTAACCTTAAGTGTCCTCTCCGTTCCCTGGTTTCATTTATTCATGAAATTTTCAATGGAAGCAGTTAGTCCAGTAATGCTTTTAGATAGAGGCCATTGTTAAATCGAAGTTATTAAAAAAAAATACCCCCGAATAAAAAATCTACCATATAATTCAAACTCTATAAATTATGTAATAAGTAGGTTTGAATACTCTGCACTTTATTACAATTTCTCTTTCATAAATTGAAAAGTTTCATGGAATTAAGCAACACAAGAGGAGCGTTCACTTGTAAAAAGTAAGTGTTTAAACAACAATTATTCTACATAAAGATTATCAGATACATAATTAATTTCGTCTTTTATTTACGTTTCGTCGTTTCGGAACATTAATTTACTTATTACCATGGGAAAAAAAAAGAGAAGGAACCGTCCTTGACATGTAAAGTGACTGGTTGCCAGCGCCATCTATCGCCTCTGCCTGCTTGGTTCTTTTCTTTCGGTTAAAATAAATGAACAAATAGGCCACAGTTGCAATTAAATGAGGTACACTGAGCCTATAATAGAACAGTGAAAGTATGTGCACTGAATTTGGCTTTAATGACACGTTAAACAGACACATCATTTTTAATGATAAAGGAATAAGCAACATAGAACGATAAACTAGCAGAAAGCGCACTAAAATTTAAGTACATGCGTTTTTTTGGTTGTTTGTTTTTAAAGAAATTAAGTACGATAGACGGCAGAACAAAAAGCTAAATCAACATTTTAGATACTGCTACAATTACCAATTTCCTAGAACAAATGCGAGAAGTGGAAAGAAATACGTTTTATAAAGAGACCGACCCACTGTGATACAAAAAGAACGCTTCTGTGGTGCAATTCAGCGATTATGCACGCTCCTTATACTGCAGTGACATCTATTGTTAGTTTACAGTAATACCTTTTTTGTAAATCCTTCTTCTATGAAAAAAAAAAACTGTTTCACTTTCAAACATTATTTTGATTTCTTTCTGAGTAAGAAGATAATTTTATAAGATAAGCATAGATATACCTACATAAGTAAAAAGAATGGCTGTAAAACAAGAAATTGTAAAGGTCTTTCGTAGAAAGTTTCCACGCTTTACGTGCTTTCTTTGTTGTCTTAAAAACCATGCTCTGCGAAGCTAACCTATCCTTGATAATAAAGGAAAGTTTGTCTATGGTAGGTAGCTTCACGTGCGAGACGTTTCCATATCACTGCGATGAGTGATAATATGGTAATTTTGTTGTGTAAAGTTCAGGTTACATGGCGTTTTACGTAACCCAAAACACAGGAAATTCGCTGTGCAAATAAAAAAAAAAAAAGAGAGAGAGAAACGTTAGTCTATATCAAATACGTGGCCTATATAGCAAGTTCCCATTTTTAAATACGATTTGATTATACGGTAGTGTCTTACAAGACGCGATCTTCAAGCATGGAAGACACATTTTTTTCGCTATAGACAAGTTTATTACGAAAAATAAGAAAGGGAATCAAATGAACATGCTTGTTAATGCATGCATAACACTATATTTTCAACACAAATTTCTACAATACATTGTTCTTTTTCTTAGTCTATTTCAGCGAATGCCCCTAATAGAACACAAACGTAATTTGAACGTTGTTTTTTTTATTATTAGTATTATTATTTCGTTGAATAACCGTTATTGACTGAAAAAGTACGTTTAGTAAATCATATTCCAAGAAAGTTCGCCGTGGACTCAACAGTTATTTTCAACTATGGTATAGATTACGTTTCATGATACTCTTTCTAATTTAATGGAATAAAATTTATACGGTAATTAAAAACTAAGTGAATACTATTATTTTGTGTCCTCTTTTATAAGTTGAAAACATGTTAAATTTCAATGTATATTCCAACGAAAATTTTATTTCCTTGATAGTACGTTAATTTGACGTGTTTTAAACATTCCTTTCCAACCATGACATAGATTTCGCTTTATATGCGTTTTCCTAAGGCGACATATTACACTTATTGAGAAATACAAATTTAATAGTTCAGCGATGGTCAAAGTGTTGAAGAAAGAAAAATGCAGATAACAAAGAAAGAAGGAAAGTATTCTTTATTCTTAGTCTTACATGATGATGAAACGACACGTCTGGATTTGTGGCGACTGCGTTCAAGACTGTCTTTTACTGCAAATATTTTTTTCATAACATAAAGGGTAGTGACTCTCAAGTGGTTGAGTGGATAGAATGACTAGCTACCAACGACGAATGCGGAAAGTTCCAACAACGAATCCCACTGCAGACGGATGGATAATTTACTGTGGGGAAATTAATGTATCATGATGAATGCAACGGACGAAATGTGTATACCAATAGACAGTAACCATGCTCTATTTTCGTCAACTGAATCTGTTTCTTCATCGTCCGTTTCTTGATTTCAATCTATTTTGTTTTCAACCATTATTCAACGTCGAATAAACGTTGAACAGGTGCACATTTCAGTACATATACAACGAGTTTCAGTACTAACATTTAATCCACGTATTTTCAACGTATTTGTGCTACTGCGGTTTACAGTAAAAAAAAAACAAAAAAAAAACAAGAACAACCGCTCCCATTGACTTCACATGTAAAAATCGAAAGTAGCGTATCTTTACCCTGGGTGCCCATCCGATGCCCAAATTTTGCAAATCACTGTCTCTGATATTGGGCTACATGTCTGCCAAGTTGGGTGAAAATGCCAGCCAGAGTCAGCAGTCGTCTGGTCAGTCATTGGTGAGTCACATTATCTGCAATCCCAAAGCTCGTGTGACCCACGCACCGCGGGGGTGCTTTTTAACGACCCTGTGACATTCTCTCAATCACAAACATAGCTTAAATGTATGTAGTGGGTACTACTTCCGTTGTAATGATAATCTGACACAGCTGACGTCATTACTTGTCGAGATATGACGTCATTTGTAATGATACATCCGTCGCTTTAGGCACTTATAGCTCCGATACTACGCATGCCTGGAAATTTCTTCGGATTTGTTTTCTTGCTTAGATCAACTTTGCGTTCGAATCCATTTATAGCAAAACAACAAAACATATTTTTATTATGAGTGTTTTGCAAAATGATATTCTGTTAGTTTGCAAGTCTGCCTGGTATACCTTCCCACGTATCCCCCGCCATCTGGTGATATATTTGTGTATGTGTTTACAAAACCAAAGATTGTTTCAAGATTTGTAGAAAACAAAAAGTACTGATATGTTGTTTATATAACTACTTGCAATTGTCAAGCTTCCATAATATAGTTGACAAAACAATTTTTTTCTTATCGTATAAGCATCTTAAAACGTAGTAAGCTTAGACCTCACTTGTAAAGGGAAAGGGAGACAGGTTAACATTCCTTCCGACTTGTATGACGTTGTTTGTTGTATGTGTGGACAATAGAAAGTAAGATTTTTAGATAATTGTCAATGAAGACCTATTTCTCGCTGAATCTTGGCATATATGTAGTTATTAACTGCTGTTGACATATTCATGTTTTGTCTGTGCTCGACGTCACCACTTTAACATTATGGAAATACACTATATTTATTTAAACTGCTATTTGTTTAAAGTTATTATATGACACTAAACACAGTCTGTTCCGTTTAATTCAGCGACGTAGCTACAATGCCGCGAGACCCCAGGCATTCCTATAGATTATGGAAAGTATGAAACTTCAGTAGCCATCAAATAGCTGAATTGGGAAAGATGAAATAATTGTGTGGATTCAGTGACTGAAAGTTTCAGGGCAAGCGTCGCACATACTGCGTGAAAAGAGAACGCTAATCCATGAATCAGTGAATCAACCTGCTCTTCCATGAGTAGATTCGTCAGCAAAAGTATTCAACCTAAAATCTTCTGAAGTCGCTAATTCAGCCCCCATGGTTTAATGGTTACGGACACAGGTTTAGAATAGGTACTGAAGAGGCACAGATGTTCAAATGCTGCTTTCGGTCATCTTAACTGAGATTTCTCTCCCGAGAGATTTCCTCAATTTCATCAACCAAAATATCGGGTTGGTACCTAGATAAAAAATCCTAGTCGCTAACTTCCCATTCCATTGCAAGGAAATCTTCTCACTGAGACACGTCTTCTCTCAAAATGTGACGAGGCTGAGGTCTTAAATTACAGGAAATGTCCTGAAATATAGTTTTAAATTTTTTGCTGAAAGGAAGTGTATGTTTCTGAAACATTCGCGAACTTTCCGTACCGTTTCAACATACAGGGTTTCATCCTTTTCCTCGTTTCCCTTCAATTGCACCCGTCACTAAACAATCTATGTGTCAATGATTTCTCTTCCACTTTTATTGTCTCTCTCAAGTATTATTCATCAGTTTCTCATTATGTAACTTTTATATCTAGCTCATCCTTTCCCATTCTTGTTCATCTTCACATTTCGAAGGTATCCATTTGTTTACTTTCATCTCTCTTCTGTAAAGTCCGCCCTCTGTTAGAGAAGTTACCATTAACATTATCATCTTTATTTCTGATTCACACCTCGTATATTCAACTACATTTTTCCCCAAATACTTAATCTGGTATTTAGTATTTCCCAAATACCTGTTCTATTTCTTTTAAGTTTGAAGTTTCCGAAAATACGGTACAATATAAAGCATACAAGGATTCATTTATCAGCATTTTGTGAACGAATTGGAGAGAAATATAGAAAAAATTGACGTGTTATTTTAAAGTGTATATGTTTTAAGAATGCAATTGAGAACATGAACTCTTGCAGACAATTAGTTACAATGCTTAAAAGAAACCACAAACAACAAGAGAAAAGATATCACCGTTATTCTCTTTTCATGCGGTCAATCCTTTTAAAAACCATGCATTCACTAAACTGTCATGTTTGAACATGACTAATGAACGAACTCCTGGGAGGCATTCGGCTCACTCTCATATACACAAAGTAGCGGTCTCACGAAATAATAGCGAGTACAGGGGTGGAAACTTTTTTGATTTCAAATTATCATACTTTACTTTCAAAATTATCGTGTACCATATTATGTATATAAAAGGAAACCGAGATCTTTGTATCAATATAGAAATTATCGTGAAGTTACCAATCCTTATGCGGTGTCTGTGTACCTGAGAGATTCATTCTATGGCTACAAAATGAAAGATGATTGTTCGAAGTCTTTACACAGTATGACTCCATTAAAGTAGGCCATCTCCAGTTCTCTTCATTCAAATAAGGATCTAGTTATTTGAGTTTAAGTAATATTTCTCTCTCTCTATTTCCCCAGTTCTTTTCTTTTATGTCTATTTATATGATTATTCTATATCGATTGTAATAGTAATCATCAATTTTGTTTTGAAGGACGGTTCCTGAGTTACGTAAATAGGATTACGTCTCACGCGGATGCTAGCTGTGATTATTACGAGATTATGTCTTGCCAAGAATTAAGGTTTCTAACAATATATATACAATGACTGGTATAAGCACAGTCATTTGTTTCGTCATTAAAATACGTTTCATAATGCTGGTCATATGTTATTGGTACTGTAATACTTGTTAATGCCCATATGGCACAGAATATCTAATTTAGATCCACAATATGCGTACAAATGTCCCAGAATATTTGGGATCAAATAAGGATATTCCTAGGATATACTTTTTAAAATATTAAAATGATATTCTAGATTGGAGTTTCAGGAATATTCTGAGAATATCCCCCAAAGAAAAATTGTCCTCCCCATATTCGTAGAATATACTTGGAATATCCCCAAGAATATCCTTAGAATATACGCTCATACCAGTCATTCGGTCGGATATTCGTAGAATATTCTACGTATATACTAAGAATATCTTAGAATATCCTTGAGATATTCCAATATCGATCCCCACAGGGGTATTCGTAGCATATTCCTAGAATGTACCTGTGTTGTCTGGGCATGGTAATTGCTTTAAAATATACTCCCTTAGAATTTGCTACAGGAAGGACTCTATTATTTTGTATATTTATTTCATAAAAATGGAATTACAGGCTCCATACAAAATTATACACCTATATTTTACCACCAAACTTCAACGGAGTCTTTTCCAGAGTTTCC
Source organism: Lepisma saccharinum (assembly GCA_022664845.1). NCBI lineage: Eukaryota > Metazoa > Arthropoda > Insecta > Zygentoma > Lepismatidae > Lepisma > Lepisma saccharinum. The sequence continues at coordinate 55,274 of JAGDQP010009891.1, forward strand.
ACTCAGTTTCACGAGGCGAATACCAGGATGGCACCTTAAGAAAGGCTATGCCCGATACCCTCCCCATCCTGTATCTACCCTATCCCGACCTGATACAAGATGCCAAAAGGCCGTAAATACCAGGTGGTTATAATTAAAGTGGTCGTGCTCACAGTGGCTCAGTGCCGGCGGTAATGAACATAGGTCATTGATACTTTGTATATATGCTAATGAGACAATGCATACAGATAATGTATTATTTATCACCAAAAGGAATTCATGGAAGAACTTTCTTCAACAAATTAGTATTAATAATTGCCATCAACCAGTGACGACGTACTGTTCAACATCCAAAAATTCTAACTTTTATCGCTTTCATCTGTATAGATATTGATCATAATTTGTTGCTTTATATAACATTTGCCCGTGGAATTGACAACGCAACTTCGTTTGGAAGCATTTGAAGTTAGAAATTTGCTGATGATTTTCCAATACTTTTAAGGTGTCGCTCAAGGTTCTATTCTCGGTCCCGAAATATTTAATATGTTCACTGATATTTCTTCTCTATTAGACAGATACGTATTTTTTAAGTGCTAAATAAATGTAATTTCATACAGCAACAATAAGTTATTTTCAAGCTTTGTTACTCCCGAGTTTAAAATTTGATTTGTTGTTTAAATATTTTGTAAATTATGTAGTTTAATTTAGCACCAAAGCAGAACCCTGTTTAGTAAATACGTCCTAATAATTGTAATTATTTTTAGATGTATGGACGAAAATTCTGATATATTACGACCACAATTATACACAACAGCTTCTTGTTAATTGTTGCTGTAAATATGGAATGATAGTTGAACTTACTTTATGTTGGTTCCATTATAAATATCACAAGGAAGGTCCAGTACAAATGTATGTTAACCACATCCGGGTGGAAGAAAGAAGGAACGCGTGTTCTACCTACATTCGACAGGCGTAATGTACTGATAAACTCAGAACACACACACACACAAAAAAAAAACACCGAGATACGTTGAAAAGAAAGTGTTTGAGTCGTCCCGCGTACTTTCACACGCTTGATATGGCACGTTTTCGTACCATTCTAACCTTAAACATCTCAGCACAATTATTGCTGTGATGTAAATATATGACCTCCCATTCCACGTGGTTTGGTAGTTGTGGGCGTGGGGCTCAAAGTGTCACTAAGGGGGGAAAGAATCAGGTTCGAATCCTGCTGCTGGCCATCCGGACTAAATTTTTCCAGGATGTTTTGCCAGATTCACCAGGCAAATACCGGGATGATACAGTACCTGAACTAAGACTATGAGCCTACCTTTCCGCACCATTGTTACTGGAAGAATGCTCACTGAGGGACGTGATTCCTGCGACATACTTGTCTAACCGGGAAACCTTTAAAACGTGCCTACCAGTGTCTATTTTTCTTTCCCAGTGTATTTGCATGTGAGTTAATGGCAATCATAGTGGAATTTGCATCACTTCAAATAAAGGCTGCTGCGCAAAATGCTAAGATAAATACATCAAGACAAGACATGCGAAAGAAAATGCGGAGTAAAAACTGAAGTGCTGTAGTATCAGCTTTCTTTCTACAAGTGGGTTTTTGTTGCAAAACAAAATGCAAGTTTCAAGGTTACCAGCGGCAGTTATCTTAGCATAACCTCTTAAATATAATACATACTACGCATTTCACAGTAACCTTTTTTGTTTGGAACTATGGGCAATGAGACTTTTTATTTTCTTCTTTGATTCGGCAACGTCTTTCTTCCTTTAGCTTTTATGGATGCTGGATAGCCATCTAACTAACTAAATCTATGGCTTACGGAACTCAAAACTTCATCGCCACAGTAACAATCGTTCTCCATTGGATTCCATCCTGTACGAGTCAAGCCAGTTTTCATTTTAAACATCTACAGTACCTCTCGAAAATCTCTTCTAACATTGATCCTCCCACAACGACGTGTCGGTCTTCGCAACGGCCTTTTCACTTCCGACTTACCAACCACGATTTTCTTCATTTTTGTCTCATCCGAACGAAATACATGCCTGCCCAACCTAGCTGTCGTGATTTCATTATTTTTATAATAATATCGATTGAATCAGACAGTCCGTGGAGTTCTTCATTATACAGTCTCCTCCATTCTCCAGTCATCTCGTCCCGTTTCGGCCCATATATCTTTCTCAAAACCTTATTTTCAAATACACGCAATTTATGTTCATCTGCTAGGGTCGTACTCCAACTTTC